>JABUQX010036175.1:0-24469 GCA_015478945.1 Trachelipus rathkii | reverse complement strand
ACTTAACTTCAATATATATATATATATATATGTAATAACAACTTATATATATATATAATAACTATATATATGTAGCAACAATAATAACATAACATCTATTAACATATGCCAACTGCTGCTGCTATATATATATATAACCGCTGTAATAACATATATAACTGTATATATATATATATATATATATATATATATATATATATAATAATAATAATATATATAATATATATATATATTAATAATATATATAACGTTATATAATATATAACATATATATAACATATCTTTATATATATATATACTTCCATATACCTTTATGTATAACATATATATATATGCTATATATGCTATATATATAGCATTATTGCAGAAGGAGTTGTCGGACCTCTTCTTGAATCAAGTGAAATATTTTTCAAGTTTCAAGTCAGACGAAGATGGAAGGGAACTGAAGGATAATATTTTGGCAGCTCCATTTGCAGATAGATATGAAGATTTTGAACATCAGTACGATATATATAGTAATATATATATATATATATAATATATGTACATAACTCAACAACAGTAATAATAACTATATATGTAGCAATAACAACTTCTTAACTGCTAACTACCTACTAATAATAATATGTATAGCAACTGTATGTATAATAACAACAACAATATAATAATATATACTATATATATATATATATGCAGATATATATAAATATTTTAAATATATATATATATATATATATATATATATATATATCATTTTACAACTGCTATTAAATACACTCACAGTTTGAAAATACAAAGAATCCCTATTCTCTCCTATTGGGTTTCAAACCCGAGTCCACGCTGTTGGTATAGCAAGTGTTTTACCACTTAAGCCACGATGAGCTAAAAGAAACTTGGATGGTATTTCCTTCCCAAAAGCTTCCTCGCTCACACTCGGGTCAAGGGCCAAACAGAGCCCCAGTAAACGTGTTTTGGTGGTTAAAACATAAAGGCACGATACCAGACAGAATAATGCTAAATTTGATGATCTTGATTTGCCCCCTCGTTCTCTTGATTTGTGATTTGACAGCAATATATATATATATATATATATATATATATATATATATATATATATCATATATATATAATATATAACAATAACTATATATATAACATAACAACATATATATATATATGCACTGTAATAACTACTACTTCACTATGGCATTTAATCACCTCACAAAAATGTTTTAGTGATAATACTAAGGCATGCCACCAGGCAGACTAATGCCAAAATTATTGATAATGATTGACTCCTTCGTTCACCAAATGTGGCTACGCCAGATTTTTCCTTTGAACGAGGTATTGCTAATGTCATAGAAAGAAATCTACCAGTATCAAATCATGGAACTGGGGTAATCAACATCACCAAAACTTTGCATTATTCTGCCTGGTAGCGTGTGGTTTAACCACAAACATACGTTTTTGAGGGTCAAAAACTCACCATGAAAACAAACATATATATATATATATATATATATATATATATATATATATAATATATATATATATATATATATATATATATATATAATATATATATATATATATATATATATATATACTATATATATATATATAACCCCCTCCATCATATCGCCCTATCTCTATTATCAAAACTGTGCAAACTACTAGAAAAAACCATACTAAGCAAAATAACTCCCCATATCATCAAACACAAATTCCAACACGGTTTCAAACGAGTAACCACTCATCTACAACCGCATTCATAAACATTATACAACCCACAATCAACGGCCTAAACACCATAACCAACTCACAAAACAATAATCATTGCAATCGACATCAACAAAGCATTCGATACAGTACCCAAACATAACTTGATCCTCAAAATAACAAAATCTAACATCCCCACTTACCTAAAGAAATGGATTTCCAACTTTCTATTATGACGAACAGCACAAACACAAACAAACAATACAAAATCCAGGACAGTGAACTTCAACAACGGAGTACCCCTAGGCGCAATACTATCCCCCACACTATTCAACCTATTTACGGCCTATTTACCACAACCACAAACAAATCACACAATCATAATAACATAGCCAGATGACATCACTATAGCCACTAAATACCAGATCCTAAACACGGTCACAAACCTGACACAACAAAACATTAACCAACTTCAAACATGGCCAACAGAAAACATAATGTTCGCTTCACCAAACAAATCTTCAATTACATTAATCACCACAGACCCCCCCCCCCCAAGTCTACCTAAACAACATTGCTCTTTAACAAAATTCCCAAATTCCTCGGAGCAACACTTGAAACGCATCTCACCTTCACGAAACACACAGAAAACATAATTTCATCTGCAAACCAGAAACTGAAAGCATTAAGAAACATCGCTGGCACAGACTTCACAAACAATAAACCAACATCCACCACTATATACAAACAATACATTCGCCCTACTCTAAACTACGCTCCTCCAACTTGGCACCCACAACTGACAAAAAATAGCATAAAAAATCTCTAAACGACACAAAACAAAGCTCCAAGAATTATAACAGGTTGCCCATCAGCAACACCACAACAACACCAGCACGAAGAAACCAAAACTCTACCCATAGACACACACCTGGACATGATAGGCACACAGTCCTTTTCCAAAACCCAAACACCGCAACACCCATGCCACATTGCACTCTCTAACCCCACCCACCACAGACTCAAACAAACTCCTTCTTCATCAGCTCTATATTACAAAGAAATTCTGAACAACATTCCACCTCCAACAAACAACACAACATACACCAAAGAAATCCATACGACACTAACGGAAAACCAGTTAAGACGCTGACCACCAAGCAACATTTTAAACAAACATTCACCAGAAATAGCACGAAAATTCAACTCACTACCAAGAACCAGTCAGTCATCCTAGGCAAAACTAAGCTGCGGCCACCACCCTAAATTACAGTACTACAAACACAGATTCAACCTTAACCAAACAACCACAAACATCTGTCAAAACTGTAACCAGGTTCCGGAGGATGCATCCCGCTTCTTTCTCTTCTATTTAACCACTTCTCAACACAGAACAACATGGAACATATCATCCCTGGAGGAACTCTGGAGGAGACGGTGGTATCAGCGGGATACCTGAGCTCGGTGTGGCCTCTCCTATGACGGGGTGGTCAGGGGGGAAGGAGAGATTAAAGGAATATATATATTTATGTAATAATAATATGTATATATATATATAATAATATATAATAATAATAATAATAATAATAATAACTATAATAATAATAATATATATGTATATAATATATAATATACATTATAATATATAATATTAATATAATATGAATAATATTAATATCATACTTCTGTATGTAATAATAATATATATAATATATATATAACAATAATAACCTTAATATATATATAATAACAATAATATTAATAATAATATGTAATATAATAATAACAAGGACATATATGTAATATATTATATATATATATATATATATATATATATTAGTGATACTGCAGATATTTTTTTTGCATCCGCGGATGCGATGCGGATGTTTGTTTTTAACATACGCGGATGCGAGATATTTTGCCATATATATATATATATATATATATATATATATATATATATATATATACTACCATATATATATATATATATATATATATATTTAATTATTTCGAGTTTTAGCCACAATCTATTAATATAATTGTTACCAGGGTGTGGGACTGGAACCCAACTCAAATGCCCCACCAACCTCTTTCCCCAACCCCGACCTTGAAAGAGATTTTTACAATGGATTATACTTTTGCACTAGTATTGAAATTCAATATAGGAAGGTTGTGCTTGAAACATCAATTTTCTGCCTTTTCTGCTGAGAGTCTGTTTCTCTTTTCATTATATATTAGCACAGCATTGCTAAATACTCTATCACTTGGAACACTAGTTTGGGGACAGGCCAAGTATTTCCTTGCAAGTTTACTCAAGCGTGCGTAAACATTTTGCTTAACTTTCCACCAACTAATAGGATTCATCATTTGTATCTAGTCGTTTTTCTTGGTGATAGTTTTCAATCATTTGCACTACATCTTTTGGTAATGCGCGTTTCTTCATCACTAATAGCTGAACTGTAGAAATTATACCAGTGAATCTGTTATTGATTTATTTCTAGGAGGTGTTGGTTCTGTAGATTTCGTTTTTTTCCTTTTAATGGGTGGCGAATTAATAGACTGGTCGGAGTGAAGTTTTTCAACTGCAACACAAAGTGAAGATTTAATTTGTTCTAATATTGTGTTTAGGGTTGGAAAAAAACCATGGTTTTTTCAAAAAAAACAAAAACCATTGGTATTTTAAATAAACCAAATAAACCAATGGTTTTTTTGGTTTTTATGGGTTTTTATGCTATCTAGATGGTTTTAATGTAGTTTTTAATGGTTTTAATAGATTTTAAAGGCAAAAATCACTTCTGGAAACTGTTATACTCATGTGCTAACACATATTTTAAAATTCATAATAAACTTCTTTAAGATTCTAAATTTAGGTACTGATGTAAGCTGGCATAAAATTATTTTTATTTTTACGAGTTTTACATAAACTCATAAAATAAAAAAAGAAAGAGTGAACATTAAAATACATGAACTCTATCAAAAGCAAAATAGTAAAAAAATTTTACTCCCAAAAAAAAAAAACACATAAAGAAAAGTTTATTCAAATTAATATAAGGATATACAAATGGATTCTTGTTGCAGCACATGTTTGGATACTTTGGGATAATAATAATATAATAATAATAATAATATAATAATATAACATATATATATATATATATATAACACTTTATATATATATATACTTAATAATATATAACTACTATATATATATATATAATAATATTAATAATAGTAATAACTTAATATATGAGAGAGAGAGAGAACAGAGAGAGAGAGGGAGAGAGAGAGAGAGAGAGAGAGAGAGAGAGAGAGAGAGAGAGAGAAGATTCAACATTAAAAGTACAAACAGAAATTTTAATTAAAATCTCTGGTATTTAACTAATTTCCCAGCTTTAGCTGTTCAACCTATTTTTAATGTTGCTGTGCACAAGTCGAAAGTTGAAAATATCCTTTCAACATTAGCATTTGATGGAGTTGCTTACATATGCTTACTATTTTATATATAACCTTCTCATCTAATTTTCTTTGAGAGATCTGTACCAAGATGAAGAAGTTACTGCTGACAACAGAGACTCATCAAATAGGTAACATTTATGTAAAGTTTATGTAAATTTATACAAATGGGCATCAATTCAGGATACTCATTTTCATAAATTCCATTGCTTTTTGAATACTCATCCTCTGGAAGTACTGCAATCTGATATCTTTGGTTAAAAATATGCGCCAATAAGGGGCTTCTGTTACTGCCTGATGATACCTCCTTTTTACTTATGTTAAATCTTGTCTGTTGAGTGATGTATTAAGCTGTTCTAGCTCCATGTTCATATTTTCCAAATATAAATAGGTGTTAGTTTACAGCCATTGCCTTCTAGCTTGGTTAATGCTGGTCACACACTCCCACACATGAATTTTTATTATAAACTTTAAAATGTGGCATCGATGGGTAGAAAATGAATTTCAAGAGCTCAGGAAACAAAAATCATGTTTTTAAACATGTTAAATTTACAAATGTATATATATATATATATATATATTATATATATAACAACTTAATATATCATATATATATATATATATATATATATATATATATAACTGCTATATACACCTTCTTTCAACTCTGCTATATATATATATATATATATATAACTATATATATATAATCATTCTTACAATAATATAAAATCAGCAGAAATTTTTTTTTGCCTTTCAGTTACTTTTCGATTGAAAAATTGAGAAAACCATAGCAATATGCTAAAGAAAACCATTAATAAATATATTTTTTAAATATTTTATGCATGTTTTTTTATGGTTTAAACCATTGGTTTTTTTATGTGGTTTAAACCATGGTTTAAACCAATGGTTTAAACCAAATGGTTTAAACCATCCCACCCTAATTGTGTTACAAAAAACTTGCCTTTATAACGGAGATCTAGGTAAATTGCAATAGTAAGAAGGTCATTAATTTCCACAGGAAAAAAACGTTTTTATATCTCTAGTTTTATTACATCTTTCATTCTTTTTAAACCGTCATCATTTTCATTTGAAGAAGGTTCAAAATGCTTCCTTAGCTTTGAGATTAATGGTATTATATCGGAGACAGAAGCTGTAGAGGCGCTGATGTTTTTGGCATCCCTAATCTCATGAGACTCTGTTGAATCAAATTATTATTAACTTCATGCTGCGAGATCATGAGTCAGCGTTACATAGTTGAGTCGAGTCCCATGTCTCATTTAAAATTTGTGTTCAGATTCATCTTAAATATTTTTATTATAATTTTTTTTATCAAATCTTGACAATAAACATCCGCGCAACATCCGCATGCGGATGCGGATGCGGATCTTTAATAATGTGCGGATGCGGATACGGATGCGGATGTTACCTGCATCACTAATATATATATATATATATATATATATATATATATATATATATATATATATATATATATATATATATATATATATATATATATATATAACACCGCTATCTATGCTATATATAAAGAAACATCTAGCGCTATTAAATAAGAGGGAATTGGTGACCTATCAACATCACCAAATTTGGTTTTATTCCGCCTGGTAGCGTGCCTTAATGTTTCAATCTCTAAAACCCGTTGTTTAGGTGTTAAACTCCTTTTAGAGATTCGTCAGCGTTCTAATAAAAATGTTAAGTTATGGAAAGTAAAAACTGAGATGGCATCCAATAGTAATATTTGAAATGAAACTTCTATTGAATAGTTTTACATTGATGATCATATATTTCGTTGCGCGTGGCATCCAGCGAACCTGCAGGCCGCCTGTCGGCTCGAGACCGGCTTCTCGCCACGTGCGCTGCGGGCGCAGCCGCCCGCGCAGGAGTTGCACACCGTCGAGAGCGGGTAAGTCAGCCCACGCGCGGTAGCGGGCACTCCGCGAGCCATGATGTGTACAGCATTATGAACTAGGGAAGACCTCGAATATTAGCTCTGTTCTATGATGTGGGTAGAAAGGTCTCAGAAATCATTAGAAAGACAAAGATGAGCCATCAAGAGATGAGGTTCATCAAAGATGAACTTCAAAGTTGAGGCAGCAATGCTGAGGCATTAAAAGTTGAGCATCAAAGTTGAGGCATCAAAATATCAAGTGTGATTGAGTGTGAAAGCGTAAGTGTATCTGTGTTGATGGGTGTTGAGTCTGTAAGGTATAGGTTTAATGTAAGTGTCTATGGTTCTAATGTAAGTGTGCTATGGCAAGTGTAAGTGCTTATAAGTGTCCCAGTGTTTATAAGTGTCATAGTGAATGGTGTATAAGTGTCATAGTATGTATAAGTGTCATAGTGCGTGTGCAGATGTAATATAGTTATATATATATATATATAGATATAATATATATATATATAACTTATATATAATATATAATATATATATATTAATATATAGTATAATTATAGCTAATAATGTAGATAACAAATACTAACATCAATAGTAGGAAGGCATGCCTAGCACTTGTATATACACCAATCGATTCCATACCTTATTACCTAGGGTAGACATCTTAGGGCTATTCGGGGCTCAGGGAGGCTAGAAAGGCTAGAAAAAAGTGGCACTCAGTTGGACCATGTGGCACTCACTTGGCACTATGTGGCGCTCACTGGCACTCATTGGCACTCAGCTGGCACTCATTGGCACTCATGGCACTTCCACTTGGCACTCACCTGCACTCACCTGGCAATCATCTTAAGGTTACTCATAGAACACATAGATACATTCCCTAGGTACCTCTTACGGATTGGGAACCATCCAAAGCCTCAAGTTTGCGTGGGTCAAAATGGACCCATGGTATATGGCAAGAGGTCAAGGCTGTAAATATCATGGTCAAACAAGGTTAGAGACATCCAAAATTGATAGCGGCACGTGTAGGACTAGGTATCTAGGTGTACGCTAGGTGAGCTTGCGGTGAGTCATAGGTGTAGGTGTAGCTGCAGCTGGTTGAGAGTGCTGTGTAGAGGTTAGGTGATAGGCTAGTGAGGCTAGGTATAGCGCTAGGAGTAGGTAGTAGGCTAGGTTAGGTTAGGTTAAGGGAGGTTAGGTTAGGTGTAGCGTTAGTTAGTTAGGTTAGGTTAGTTTAGTTAGGTAGGTTAAGTTAGTTAGGCTATAGGTTAGGTATGTAGAAAGGCTGGGTGTAGGCTTATGTGGAGGCTGGTGAGAGCTATGTGTAGCTGGATCAAAAAATAACATATAATATCCGCTCGTCAGTCAGTTGATTTAACATGCCATATGGCTCACCTTGATTGACATATGTCGGGAGACCTAACTAAACGCAACAATTGATCAGAGACTTACTGGGAGCTGGTTGTTCTCAGCTCTATGACATGAGCAATAGTAGGCCTGGGTTGTAGCGCTATTGGAGCTGGGTGTAGGCTATGTGCTAGGCGGGTGTAGGCTTGGTGTAGGCTGGGTATAGGGTAGCTAGGTCCATTACAAGTTAGGCTAGGTGTGTGTGTGGTAGTGTGTGTGTGTGTGTGTGTGTGTGTGGTAGGTGTGTGTGTGTGTGTCCGCGCGCGCGCGCTCACGCAGATGTTACGAATTCAAAAAAATAGGGCTAAGCCCTAAGGGTGGCCAAAAATTAGGGTGGGCCAAAAGTTAGGATGGTGGAAGACCAAAGGGTTTGTCGAAAAATTAGTGGTGGACTACACGCCCGCCACGCCACACCAGTCCCCGCCCCCGTTTCGACAACTCAAACGCCAGTACAGCACACCGTCCATACAGACCACAACTCCCGCCCCACACGCCACAACAAACCCAACTCACCAGCACCCACCCAGGCTCCCACGCCCCCCACAACGGGCAGCCATAACCCACCGCCCTCGCCCACAGTCCCACCCCACGACAGACCCTCGCCCAACGCCACACCAACCCCCCCTACCCCTGCCCTACATCCCAGCCCCCCCCCACAACCTCCACACACACAACCACCTACGCCCCAGACATGATCCCCCCCTGCTACGCCCCCACCGCCGTTTCCGCCAGACCCTACACACACACACCCACCGAACCGAATCCGAAACCCTCTCCCCCCGCCCCCCCAACTCTTAGCCACGCACCCCCCCCTCCACTTCCCCACCACACATGGTTAACAACGGTGGTTGCTGACGACAACCGTTTGGCGCAACCCTTCTTCGAAGGCGTTGAAAATTAGGTGCCGAAAAGAATTTAGGGTTGCAAAATTAGGAGATGCAAAAACATTAGGGTTGCCAAAAAAATTAGGTGTTCCCAAAAAATTAGGGTTCTCAAAAAATTAGGCTTGCCGAAAAATACCGTGGGCCAAAAATGACCATGGAAGACCAAGGGTTGCGTCAAAGGTCAAGCCAAAAAAGGTAAAGGCCCAAAAAGCTCAAGGTCAGTCAAAAATTTGGGCTCAAAAAGGTCAAGCCCAAAAAGGTCAGGCCCAAAAAGGTCAAGGCAGGTAAAAATTGGGCTCAAAAAAAGGTCAAGGAAGTAAAATCAAGCGTTGGTCACTTTTGACCAAGCGGTGCCAGTTTCCCTCCGTACTACTGAGGTCTATAGGTTTGTCAATAGGCACTTCCTCTTCTCTCACACAAAACTCTAAACATCAGTCTTTTAACACTTTATAGGATAACAACCATACATGTAGTTCGAAAGTAGCCAGGGTAGGCGTTTGAAGAAGATTAGCAGCCTCTTTGTCCCTCCGCTCCCCTATATTATTCTAGGAGTGTCCTGCCACCGATTGTTAGGGTTTGAGACTCCATGAAAATTGTCCTAATTGTGCAGACATTCTAGATTCGTCACTTTGTTGAACAATCAACTCTCTTCCTGTAAACTATACGTCTCGTGATCTTTGACCAGTAGCGCAAATTTTAAGAGCTTCCGAGAATCCTACCTTCTCTATCATTCCTTAGTTTCTAGTCGTATGTGTATGTGTGGAGTTCTCTCTCTTCTCATCTCTCTCTCTCTCTCTCTCTCTCTCCCTCTCTCTCTCTCTCTCTCTCTCTCTCTCTCTCTCTCTCTCTCTCTTCTCTCCTCTCTCCTCTCTCTCTCTCTCTCTCTCTCTCTCTCTCTCTCTCTCTCTTCTCTCTCCCACTCTTATGCGTACGGCTCAACGACTGTCATTTCTTTCGTGTTTCAAAGTTGTGAGACTTAGATTTTCTACCTTGTGGATTTAGTTTATTATTGATTACTCTTGCAGAAAGGCCATCAGAAGAATTTTGTCTAACCCTCCCCATCATCGCTCGATACACGTCTTCGTAATTATGATACACCTCTCTTCTAAACTTGTTCATAATTTATCCGATTCGGCAGCTGTATGGGCTCTCCTACAGAAAGCAACAATCTATTCCCAAGTCACTTGTCTCTATCTTCAATTTTCATATAAGGCGAAATGTACCAGAATGTACAGAACGATGCATCTTTCTCTTCTTTCTATAAAGTCTAACAGAATTGATATACCTGTGATTGGTTATCTTTGCAGATTTGCGAAGAATGCAATGTTTTGCCTTGATATGTCTTACTGATATATTATAATTCTTTCAACTATCTAAGTCCAAAGTAGAGAACATTCACATCTTCTCACCTTCTCAGAGAATCAGTTCAACTCCCTAGATCATTATCCTACTCTTTAAGAAGAGCTGTACCTTCCATACAATTTACATTCATCTCCGTACAAATCGCTGATTAAGAGATCTTAACAAATGCTAATTTATTCCACCTCGTAAATCCTATTCACTTTCCTCCAATTTCCTATTTTTCAACTTCTTTTTTGATATCTACATTTTCAAAAGGCGATGGAATGTTAGAGGTTCCACATTTGCCCCTTGATTTGATTTTTCCACTCTTGGAAAAGTTTAAGCAACACTAACCCTTATTCACTAGGGATATATATATATATATATATATATATATATATATTATATATATATATATAATATAAATATAATATATATATATATGATATTATATATTACATATATATTTATAATATATATATATATATATAACATAATTATATATATATATATATATATATGTATAATATATATATTATATATAATATATATATATATATATATATATTATATATAATATATATATATATCTATAGTTATTTATATAACTTATATATATATATATACTATATATATAGATATATTTAATATATTATAGATATATAGATATATCTTACTATAATATATGAATTATATATTTATATATATATATTTATATTAATATATATTATATATATAATATATAATAGATATTATATATATATATATATATATATTAATACTATATTATATATATATATATATATATAATTCTTATTTTAATTCAGGTTCCGATTTTAATTATTGTTTTATTTTATTATTTTATTATTCTTATTATATATTAAGTTCATAATCATTATTATTATTTTCTATTATTTATTAGATTCTATTATTTATATTATATTATTATTATTATAGTATTTATATATAATTATATTATTATTATTATATATTATTATTTTATTATTGTTATTATTTACTTATTATTATTATTATTATTTTTTATAACGAATTAATTTTGATAATAATTTTTTTTAATAATTGATTATTTATTATTATTATATTTTTTAGTTTCATTATAATTTAATTATTATTATTATTTATATTTATATTATTATATTATTATTTCTATTTTATTATGCGAACATATTTAGCTATTACATAATAAAGAACAGTAATTTATGTTTATATAAACATTTAATTTAGAAATGATTTTAAAGATTTACTTTCTCCTTGCTTTGAAAAAAAAAATATAATAATAATAATTAATAATAATAATAATATAATAATTAATGAATTAATAATACATAATAATACATATATAATAATATATAATAATAATATAATACAATAATATAATAATAATAATAATAATAATAATTAATATTAATAATAATAATGAATAATTATTATTATTTCATTATTATTATTTATTGATATTATTATTATATTTTATATTATATTTATTATTATTATTTATTAATCATTATTATGAATTTTATATTATATTATGATTATTATTATTATTATATATTAATATTTTAATATTACTTATATTATTTATTGATTATTATTCATATTATTATTATTAATTATATATCTATTATTATTATATATATTTGTAATTATATTATTATAACTGTAGCGCTCTTCTTTTGAAAGTGTTACACTTTGTTCAAAGCGACGTTCGAGAACAAGTTGAAAAATGGATTTTCATTCTTACCCCATATTCCAACCATTCAACTCTTACCCCATTCTGCTATATATATATATATATAATATATAAATATATAATTATTATATATATTATATATAATATATATATCATATAATATTATATATTATAAATATAATATAGTATAATATAATATATATATATAATATATATAATATATATGTACAGCTATATGAGCATATTTATTAATATAATGATATCAGACACACGATGAGTATACTCAGAAATTCAGTAAGAATACTCAAATTACATATCCGCTAAAAAAATGCAATGATCGTGGATGCTGGACAAAGAACTTCATAATAAGATGTCGATATCCGCAATTGATGTGATCTACCACACAATAACAACTGAAGTATACGTTTATATGTAACTAATATCACTATAAACAAAAATAGATATATATATAATAGAAGTAGTATCATCCTAAATACGATATTCAAAATACTATCAAACGATTGTATCAAGGAAAAATGAAAGAAACTATACAAGATATACTAGTATGAAGATAACACCCAACCCCCTAGTTATATTAATGTCCTTACATAAAGTAGCTGATCTTGGTTTAATTGAACATCGTTATAACAGGTTGGGTGCTCCATGATTGGCTAATTACTTCTGGTGTTTCTGCGTTCTCGTGACTCTTTGGATTTCTATTTTTTTCATTTTCAATTCTCTACTGATCACGTTCTTACAGCACTCTTTTGTTGATCTTCTAGGTCAATAACGCACTACTCTTAATGGATTCGATTTCATTGTTTTTCTAATGGACTCTAGACACACTCAGATTCGAAGATATATGTTACCTATATTTGTTTGATTACATGTTGCGAATCTAATAATAGACATCTTTAAATTATGCTAAACACTTTGATGTTAAGATAGCATGACAGACAACTCCAAGTATAAGGTATAATTTCCATAGCTTCTCCTTAACTTTAGTAAATGGTAAACTAAAAAGAAAGAACCCCTTAAGCGACGCCTTCACGACACTAATCAGCGTGAAGTGACTACACACAGTATTTGTAACTATGCCAAATTTTTAATAACTCTTTTATTTATTTTTTAACAACACATCAGTAAATCGATACTTAATCTAAACAAAGCACAATTAGTCACACTTTATTAAACTATCTTGAATTGATATAACATTCCGTACTATCAGACATCTAATAGTATCGCTCATTTACGAAATATATCAGAATCATAAAATTATACTATTTTAAAATTTTCCATTAATGAATATTTACTAAATCAATAATTCACCGGTTTATTGTAAAAAATAGAGCAAAATATAACTGGGCAAGTTGACATACCACTCATGTTACATATCAAGCTTGAGTACTCTGCTTGACGAGAGTCTATCATTCTCTAAGGTTGCGCGTTATCTCATGTTATCATCAGAGACATCGTGCCGACGTACGGAGAGAGGTGACGCAAGATGTTTCAAATGGCATCACTGGATTCATACATGCGACAGATGTCAAATAAAACATCTATGAACTTACTAATGTTGTCAATCGTGACAGAAATAAGTCACTAATACTGAGAGTTGGGTATAGCACATGACTAAACGCTTTCGCGTCGACATATTCTGCTGTTGCTTACACTCAAAGTTGTATAGTGTGCTTGCAAGCCAATTGCAAGTATTTATATCTGCTCGTTTGAACTTTGAGAATTAGGTTCGGAGTCGACGGAAGAATAGTTAACAGTTAGACTGAAAGGTTGAGTAGACCTGGGAATAACGGTGTGACTGATATTTTCTTGTTTTCACTGTGTATGTTGCCTTAAGGTATTTATTATTTTTGACAATTTGAAAAATTGGTTTAGTGTCGACGGAAAAAATAAGTCACGTTATGCTGAGTTGTAGAACCGTGGAATAACTGTGTGACTGAATTTCCTCTTCACTGTTGATTATGTCATGAAGGCCCTAGAGGGTGTCTTCTTTGAGTTTTACCAATTAACAGTGGAAGGAGACTAGAATCTATCTTTTGGATTTTGCTCATCCACTCACAAATTGGATTTAGTAGTTCGCCTACCTTCTTCTCTTTGAGGTGTCCGTTCAACTGGAGATAGTTGAACAATAGCGGTGCTAGCGTGTAGAAAATTTTTCAGTAAACGAAAAACACTTCCGTGATCAACCAATTATATAAGGAATAGGATTAGTTGAAGACGTTAACTCAGGAGTTGGGTGTTCTTCGTTTTGATTTTTCTTTTTTTCCTTTAACATCGTTGTTGGTACTTTGGAGAACTATGCTTCAATTTTTGTTGGAAGACAAAACGAACTTCTTAGTGAGGAATTTTTATCTTCTTTGAGTAGACTAGATTCGTGGTTGATTAACATATTTACACTCGAATTTTTTCAATTCAATGTTATTACAAACAAATATTTTTAAATTAGTGACATTTTAATGTAATAAAGAATATTAATACATAGTTTATAATATTCAATATCAATATTTAAACAAATCTACGATAACACTTTTATTTTAATACAATATAAAACATATCGAAAATATAAAAAACATATTTCATTTATTAAGAAATATATTTTTACTAATATTTGTATATATATGCCTTAAAATTATATATCAAATATATAAAAGTTACTGTTAAATCGATCGTGGCAATTATTTACAATCAATATGTTCACTATCGTATATATATATATATATATTATATAATATATATTATAAATATATATATGTATATAATACTATACAGATATATATATATATATATTATATATATATATACTATAGTTAATTATTATGATTATATTAATAGTACTTATTATATATATATATTATATAAGTTACTACCCATAATAAATAAATTAACTATAAATAAATAACAATATAATATAATATATATATTATAATATTATATTATATATAACATTATTGATATTAATATATATTATATAATAATATAATCATTTAGAGATTGAATCTTATAAAAGCAAATGAAGTTATGAAAGCTAAATGATAAAAGAAATATAATATAATATAATATATATATAAAACCAACCACTCAGATGCGGATAGGAATATGTTTCCTGGTATGTGAAGATTGCGATCCCTATTTTAATGCTAAATGATTAAATTAATTGGAATAATATCATATTAATGCGCATGCGCCTCTCATTATGGACACAGAGCTCAAGCTAAGCCTAACGCCGGAGAATTTGACCTAACAAAAAGAACACACACAGCTACAATAACACAGTCATAAAAACAACAACGGAGAATCAACACCACAAATCATCTTGTTCCGCACGATCGATTTCCACTATTGATGTGCCTCGAAAAGAAAGTTAGATTTATATCCTCTTGATTCTCAAGAGATTTCCGGTGGTGACAATACCTCTATATAACAGTCTTCTATGAACTCTATTTGTGTGTTAAACTGAGCGCTGCTTAAACTTGTAGTTTTACGAAGTATGATAATAAGTGAAGGTTTAATAATAATAATAATAATATAATAAATAATAATCATAATATTAATAATAAAATAATTAACTTAATAAATAATTTAATAATAATAATAATAATAATAAATAATAATGAATAAATGTAATAACTATATAGAAATTCTATGTCAGCTTTTGTTTTATATAAGTTTGGACTTTTAATTGCCAATTCTTGAAATTTCTACTGATTGTCAAATTAATTGTCTTAAACTAGTCTAGAAAATAGTTGCAAAGAAAGTAAGAGCAATATTTAAATTTATTAGTTTATCTTTACCCGTTTCGTCCGTAAACAGTCGGACATTCGTCAGAGTTTGGATTCTAAAACATATGAATAATGAACATACAAGTGATATAAATAAAAGATCTTAAAATAAGAGATTAAAAACTTCTCAATATTACATATGTTGTAGAGAGAGTTTTTATATTTCAATATTATATTTAATTTAAGTGAGAGTTACGTTGAAACTTTATGTTAATGTCTGATTAGTAGTTTTATAGTTTAGTAAGCCTCAGCTAATTCGCAAGTCTTTTGTGGTAGCTTCGATGAGGAGTATTGAGGAAATTTTGAAATAGATAGTGTGGAGAATAATTCAGAAGAGGGATATAGTTAGTTTTGCTTTAGTTCAGTGTATAAATGTTCGTATATTTTATTATATTTTAAAGTGGTGTTGGTATGCCCTATCTGTTAATCTATTAGTCGTGTAACCAATATAACAGATCGATCGAACAATCAGATCGGACATTGTGAATTCGGTACCTACGACGATACATGGGATTAATGGAGGAAGGAGTTGGTATCCTGTTAGTCGAGAAAGCACGGGAGATTAAGTTCTACGCGGCATATTTGAGATAACCACATTAACAACTCTGAACAAGAGCAACACTAGAAAGAACACAGTTGTAAACTATACCACAAAACAAGAAAGCTTTCTTCCTGTTTCTCTACTAAGGATACCCTTTTCAGATTAATCACCATGACGTATGTAACCAGATTCACAATGTCCCGAGGTTCTGACTGTACGTACGAGCGTATGAGATTGGTTACACGATGAGATGTAAACAGATTAAGAGCAATACCAACACGCGCTGTCTTTAGAACCTAGTAAAATACGAAACATTATTCGAGTAACATTAAAACGGAACACACTATGATACCTTCGACGAATACACACTCCATGCAACTATCTCACAGATTCATTATCTCTCCAACATTTTACACTCTCTCAGTATTAATCGAAAGTGATTAAAAAATTGAAAACGTAGCTGGTAGGAAGTTATTGACACTATAAGAAACATCATAACCAACCGAGTGTGACATTCAAAAGTTAACGTATTGGTCACACTTAACATTAACATATAAATATGAAATAAAAATAAAAATTCTAAAATAGTTATAATGTTTTTAATTAATTTTTAAGAAATCTTTATTATATAATTTTCAAATGTTAGAATACGACAACGTCTGAAGATGGTCGGTTTACGGACTGAGACGAAGGTCAAGAACTAAATTAAATTAAATATGCCTCTTACTTTTCTTTTGCAAACATTATTTTATATTAAGACTAGTATTAGAAAATATAAATGTAATCAGTATTGAAATGATTCAGAGAATTAGAGTAGAAGAAGTAAAACTTATAATAATAATAATAATAATAATAAAATAAATGAATTAATAATAATAATAAATAATAATAATTAATAATTAATAATAATAATAATATAATAATAATAATAATTAAATAATAATATAGATATATTTAAATTATATGATAATAATAGTAATAATAATAGTATAATAAATAATAATAATAATAATAATAATAATAAATATATCAATATAAAATATATAATAATACAAAATATAATCTTGACATAATTAATATTATATTATTATTGTTATTATTATTATTATTATTATATTATTATTAGGTTATTATTATTATTATATTAGTGTTTATTGATGTATATTATTATTCATTATTATTGAGTTTTTATTAATTATTATTTATGTATTATTTAAGTAGTATTAGTAGTAGTAGTAGTAGTAGTAGTAGTAGTAAGTTTCGGAACTTTGTTTGACAGTTAATTCGTTAAGGAAAATGTTATAAGGAGAAATATATTTCAAATCAACCCAATATGCTTACTATGTCTTTCTGGAAATATGTGCATATTAAAACAAATTAATTAAAAGCCTTATTTTTGAAGAAATATTATTTAACCAAAAAATAAAAAAAGAAATATTGAAATTGAAAAGATATAATAAGTTGAATAATATAATATGTAATAAAAGAATATAATATTTAATACAATCAGTTGTAGGTATAATAATATAAATAATGATGCGTAATTTGAATTAAAATGCTAATTAAACTAATATTATAGTGAATATAGTAATCCTCATTAAAATAGTCCGACCCGCGTAAGTCAATAGGCGATATATATATAAATATAAATAGATTAGTTATATCGTGATAATAGGTTAGTAATTTGAGAGTATAGATTTGTGGTACAATATAAAGAGTTAGTAGTATATGTAATTTATATAAAATAGCACCGTGATAATTATAATGGTATATATATAAGTAGTATAGTAGGTACTTTAAGTATTAGTATTACCAGGGATATATGGTAACAATATAGAGTATATAGCATTATATATATAATATATAATATAAGTATGATTATAAGGTACATAGTTAACCCTTACTGTATTATTATATAATTCAGAAGGTGACTGCGGTAAGGCCACGTAAGGGAGGACTGTTCGGAGCTATAGAGCCTCAAGTTTACCAATTACTAGAAAGCACGATGAACGAATGCGTTGCATACAACATTTTATAGTTAGAATATTACGTGATGAAAATTATATATGATTTTGCGAAAATAGTCATATTGAAAGATAATTATACATAGTTACGAATAAAGATATATTTTGAAAATTAAATTATTTAAAATGAAATATTTGTGAGAGATAATGCATATAGTGTTTCAATATGATAATGTATAAGAAAGCCTGACCGGCCCTATGGCGTTCTCTACGATATAATAGACGGAGTGAGAAAACCAATAACAGAATTATACCCGCCTTAGAATATATTTTAATAGTTAAAGAAAATGGTAAAATTAGACCCAACAAATTATATATAGTTTAATAGTGACATATATATCGTACGAACATAGATAGCTAGTGAATGTACGGTTCTATAATAATAGTTATATATAATAATTATATATATCTGAAGGTATATATATATAATATAACTTAAACTAAATAAGTTATATTTACTAAACTTATTAGCGTACATTATTACATTGATATATGTATACGTATAATTTAGATATATATATATAGAGAGCAGAGACGGAAGAGTAGAGACGAGAGAGACTCCGTAAGTAGTAAGAATACGGCGAAGTGGCAGCTGATATATAATATTTTATATATATAATTATATATATATATATATATATAATAGTTATATATATATATATATATATAAATAAAATTTATAATTAATATATAATATATTATATATATATATATACTTGTTTAACATTTACACTTTATGAGAGAATGATACCAAACTATGATATGAATTTCAATCAAGATATTTTATATTTAGTCTGTGGATCAAAATGCTTTAATAATAGCTCAATTTTATGAGAACATAAAAAAATTTAAGGATAAATATAGTGGTGAAGGAAAAATGAGTATAATTCTAGAGACTAAGAGTGATCAAGTATTTGGTCAGGTTCCAGAGTCATGAACAAGATTATATATATGACGTTCTAAAGCTAAAGTGGATCCAATACAAATCCAAAAATTCTTTAAAAATAAATATAATATAAATATATAACAAATAATTTTTAATCAATATTGGTTTTTCCGTTGTGTGATTGGTAATAATAATAATAATAATTATTTTATCAACCAAACATATATATATATATGATAGAAATGATTTAAATAGGTAAGTGAAGCTTCTCATTTTAGGCATAGAGGTATTATGTGACTATATTAGTGTATGTTACTTAATAGAGTGGATAAATAGGTACTTTACTGTAATATATGTGGAATAAAATCCAATGCTAAAGGTGATGATATGATCAAGAATATAGTAGAATATGTATGTATTACTTAGTAATATATATATATATTATATATATAATATAATAAAATAGTTTAAATGAATGAAAGTAAATATTAAATTATTTTAAGTGTCGCGAAAAACATCTGTTCTGCTGAAAGTCTAATTTAGAGTAATACTACATGCCAGTTGGTAATCTCTAATTCAGTCTATCTAATAGTTGTCAATAAGTTGGTAGATTGGCTGATCCAGTTTTTAGCGCGAATTTGAAAATAGGTTCACGACGTTAACAGGTTACTCAGTGTTGTCAATTGTTGAACAATGAAATATTTGCCCTAAAAAAATAACTTTGACTTCCCAGAAATTGAATGAATTAGTGTTATTAAGATTATGATTTTCACAAGTTACTGTAGTATGTCTCCTCTATCAAACTCATTGTATAGTTTTAATACTTCTAAATATAAATATGTATGTTAAGTGATCATTTATAAATGGTATATAATATGTGTATACTGTAATATATCACGTTATATAAGGTATATATGAAAAATAGAATAAAATATAGAATTTCTTATTATAGATATAATATATATAATATATATTTAATCATTAATATAATATATTATATATAGTTGTACATATATTGCATAATCGCAATTTATTATTATTAGATCGTTAAACAAAGGAACATACAAATGGGAAGGTAAAGAATACGTGCCCTCTCCGGGATGAACCAGCGCGTTGTTGCGAAAATGAGGACAATATGTTCGAGTCTTACGACTGAAATAATCCTTCAACCCATAAAAAGTTGAGTTCAAGAACAATTTTAAAGGGCAATCGGTCTCCCTGATTGAGGGGATTATGCTCAGATGTCAAAAGAGAGCACGAGCATAATTATCGTCAAACCCGCGCGCCCGTGGTGTTTCAATCTGCCGTAAGGCAGTAATATATTATGCCATTACTTAATCGCCAACTGTGTTTATTTTCTCGAGTTTAAAGAAATGTAGATGATAGGTGAGATGATTGATGAGAGATGTGCTCTATTAAACTACTATTACCTAATATATATGTGATATGCTTAGGAATGGATTTATAGTATATGTTCTGTGTGTAAGCACTGAGTCTTAAAATATAAAGAGAGTTTTAAAGAATATACTTATATAAAGCAGGATTGGATGTAGAAGAGTAATTATTGTAGGTAACTAAGTATATAGATATGTAAAGGTTAAATATATACTATATAAAATATAAGTTCAAAAAGTGCGGAAACTAGGTGGCTACAACCATCTATTTCCCTACCCTCCTACCATATACCCAAACCTTCCCGCACCCAACCATTGACACCCACAAGCAAATGGTTCGAATCCGCTGATGCATGCGAGATGTTAATCTCTTGAAAAATTACGAGCATCTCTCTTTTTCTAGTGTTTTAAATAAGAGATTTCGTTATACTTTCATGCATGTGTATAAGTAAAAGTGATGAATCGAAATTGTCCTCTAAGGCACTGAGAGAACATACAAGTAGCTCTTCTCTCTCTCTCTCTCCTTCTCTCTCTCTCTCTCTCTCTCCTCTCTCTACTCTTCTCTCTTCTCCTCTCTCTCTCTCTTCTAATAAATAAAAGATAAAAAGCCTTTAAAAAACGAGGTGATCGTGAGGAGCGAGGGAATAAGGTGCCTCAGTTCGTGCTTGAGTCTTTCCGCTTACGGTGTGTAGAGAGTGTGAGAGCGGTGGTGCATGTGTGCGTGAGAGAGAGAGAGAGAGATTCCTGTGATGTGTGTGAGAAGAGATGTTTATGTGTGTGAGAGAGAAGACGAGAGAGAGGATGTCATTGTGTGTGTGTGTGCGTAGGTGTGTGGGTGTGTGTGTAGGTGTTTGTGTGTTAAACTGTGTGTGTGTGTGTGTGTAGTGTGTGTGATTGTGTGATGCTGTGTGTGTGTGTGAGAGAGAGACGAGAGAAGAGGAGAGAGAGGAGAGAGAGAGAGAGAAGAGAGAGAGAGAGATGGTATGTGTAGTGCTTTTTGTGGACCTATCAAGCCATGTTTGGAAACCGGAGGGATCCCCTTCACTGAGGTATACCCAGAAACCGCTGAATTAGAGAATTAATAATAATAAAATAATTAATAATAAAATATTAATGAATATTGCTATAGAATAATACATAATAATTATAATAAAAATAATAATACAAAATAGATATAATAATGATAATATGTGAATAATAAGAGATGGAATGAAAGAAATAGAGAGGAGGAAGATCATAGATAATTGAATAAGATTAATAATAATTAATATTAGATGATATATAGATAATAATATATGATTAATAATAAAATATTAATAATAATAATAATAATAATGAATATGAAAACCTGACATATAGTGTGAGATAGAAAATGTTGTGAACTTGAATGATGAGTATTTATATAATAAAATAATTAAAATAATGTATTAGATAATAATAACTAGAATATTCGTATGATATTGATCAGATAATAATTTCCAATTTATCACGCCCCAAAACATTTGGGTGTCACAGATTATCTCTTTTTGTTAAACATTATTAAGTATTAACATATGGTTATTAATTAGCATACATAGTGCGGCTAGTTATAAATTATATACGAATACTTAATTTGTATACCCAATTTCCCCTGAAAGGGGGTCTACTAATATTGCCTAACAAATGTTATTTGAGTATCCCCTGGTTATAGAGCACCAGTCTCAAAAATAATACCTGTGAGCATTAATATAAATAATTTTAAAGACATTGATCTTATTCTAAGGAGTGTGCCCCGCCTAATTAGAGTGTAATAAGAAGTCCCCGCTATGCACTAATAGAGTGTGTCAAAATATATAATATTCGTTGGTGAAATAGATATTATGATTATTATTATTAGGTACTTAGTCTTATTTATCTTAATGGTGTATATTATTATTATGTTGATCATTATTATTATTTGATTCTATGTTATCCTATTATTATTAAAAATTAGTATTATTCTTATCAATGTATACGATTTTAAATTTTTAATAAAGCCTCCTTACGTCTATAAAGCTGATAAGCTCTCTAGATCCAAATTTATATGAGTGATAACTAGAACCTTTTTATATATACTATACTTATGAGTTGCACTATCAAAATCACTATTATATTTGTTCGATTCTATCGGTTAAAAATCGTTAAGAAGCGGGCAGTATCCTACAGAATAGAAAATACAATCATTTGGGACTCTAATAACGAATACGTATACTCTATGTTGACTTGGTTGAAAAAAAAAAAGAAGCCACAATATAGAATAAAAAAAGTTGAAAACCTACACAGTCCCGTTAAAAAATTGGTAAAATAAGATCATATATTATACTGCTCTATATTCGGGGTATTAATATTGAGAGAGAACAAAAGTTGCCGATTCTGGCTGAATAAATATATAAAACGAAATTAAACACCATAAACACGTGATAACAGTGATATAGAATGGTTTTCTATTGTTGAAAATTTGAAGATGTAATACAAATGAATGTGTAGAACTAAAAATTATTGAAGAATTTATATTGATCTATTCAATCGTTTAATTTATAGTTAACTTTACTTATGTAAACATTTTTTTATTCCATTGGAAAGTCTCAAAGTGGCAACTAGTTTTACATTTATGAGGTAGGGTAATGTGAAGTCATTACAAGTATATGAGGGTGACCATATTTGTGAAGGAATAGTGCAAAAGTCATATATAGAAGAAGTTAAGATATTTAGTTAACTTTTATGTTAGGGGTACTAATATATCGTATCATGTATGATGTATCTGTATAATTATGAAGTGTAAATATGTTTCTCCTTTGCTTAAAAGACATTTGTGGATGGAGCTAGGTGTGTATAGGTAGTGGTTATTATTATTATTTTATATTTAATTAATTAATTTATTAATTATTTAATATAAAATATTAAAATAAATTTATTCAACATTCATAAAATAACCTATAAATTTCACTAATATATTACTATTAAGATAACTTAGTAAGACTGATCGCCTACAGAAGAAAAACAACATGTAACTTGATGATTATTCTTCGTTATTTTGTAAGAGACGCCCGATTGTGAGTAAAAGTGTCCTATTATAAAAGTTTAATGTGTACTAAAGCTTGCATGATTAATGACAAGTGTACCCTACGTTAAGAAGGTTATCGCAATCTAATATTATGTCAAAAAGTTATTTGAATGAAAATCGTAAATGATTATATATAGGAAAATCTATAGCGTCAACGTTGTGACTCTTGTAACTTTTATACTGGGGGGCCAACAGTATTTAATTTTAATTAAGAATGTTATAGATCATTGACACGCTACTTGAAGAGAGTTCCAACATTATCAGGAGATACATATTAACTGTTGTTAATATGTATCACGACTTCAAAAA
>JABUQX010036174.1:35000-47941 GCA_015478945.1 Trachelipus rathkii | reverse complement strand
CGGTATGCTTCGTTCGTTCGCCATCAATTGGTGTTTAACGTTTTCGCATTTATCGTGAAAACGCTTTCGCGTTTCGTGCGCCGCTTCATATATATATATATATATATATATAAACTACGATTATTTGACTTCAAAGTTTTAAACTATCTGTCTATAATGCATGTTGAGCTAATTTTGAATATTTTATAAATGAGTATTCTTTACTTTAAAGTATTTTGTATGGTGCTTATTCCAAATATACTCAAATTTCAGTTTGATTAATGACAATGGCATATCTTTGTCTGCTTAATTTATTAATAAAAACTATTACCAGTTTAAGGTACAATATTAGCACTGCAGATTACTAATTGTGTTTAAATCCCTTTTAATCTTCTGTAATTTAATTTAACCCAGTAAGTAATTATTCTTAATAGCCTACTGAATATCATCACATAACATGCAAAATTATTGATAACCATAACCCTGATGATAATTAAAAGTAAATCAGTTCTGAAGAAAATAAAACTTTTTAAATTCCTCTTATAACAAGGATGTCCAGATATTTTAGTTGATTGACTAAGTTAGGTGTGTTTGAAAAAATTCTCTTGTCATTTAATTTATGAATTAAACTCCATTACTGGGGAACCTGAGGTTTCAAAATGGAAAGTAAAATTTTGAAAACATTTCTTTACTAACCATAAGTTCTACATGTCAGAAACATGATGTGAGAACAAGAGGTGATATTAAGAAAATAAAAATTCAAAAAGTATAATATCTGGTTTTCAAAAAACATTAAAAATAATAGTAGTTAGTTAACTCAATGGTTTGTTCAGGATATGTTGACTTCTATTCACTTTCAACTTTTAAAACAGTTTAGATAAGTAGCTATATGAATGATCAGAGTTTTATATAGTTAACATGCATTATTTTCTTTGTACTGTACTTGTTTTATTTATTTCTTATATTAATTTGTAGGTGTAGTATGTAAAAAAAAATATATGGTTTACAATATTGGGAGTTGATACCTGTGGTGGGATTTTGTAAATATTTTTGTTCTACTCTCTTTCAAACTAAAAATTGCATGCATTTAGAGCTGGGAAAGGACAATATTGTTTGTATAAAAAATACATGTTTTACTTTGTTGGGAGTTGTGCATTAAAAATTTTTTGGTGGTCTTTTTTTAAAATTGTATGTATTGAGAAATGTGAAGGGACATTCTTTGATAGTCTCATGTGACTTATTCCATTTCTAATTCTAAAGATTTGAATAAAAAAATGTAAGATCAATGTGCCATATAGTAAATATAAGTATTTTGATTCCAAATGAATGAATAATTTCTTGAAGTCAAAGCCAATATCTCACTAGATATATTCCTTCCTGACTGGCCATGTTGAAGCCAATTTCCTCACTCCTGTATTAAAAAAATAGAAAACTAGACATGCTTTTAATGCACACATACAAACACAAAAAACACACATTATATAGGACTGGAAATGAAATTTGCCAGTCCAGAAACTCTTATTATCCAACATATGTTTTCCCCTGTCCATTCATGTAGTAGTCTTTTTGTCTATCATCCATTACACAGTAAAAAAGAATACTGTATCAGTTTACAAGTATAATCACTAAGGATCTTAAAGAAACTTTTTAATAAATGTAGTTTTATTCTTATAATTTTGCTTTACGGATAATTTACAAACAGTAATGACAGATAATGCAGTGCATTGTAAGTGAAGATATTCCATATGAAAGACTAAAAACTGCACCATGTTTCATTCATAAACAGGAGCTTTTTAAAAGGAAGTAAATATTTACTTAAATATCATTAAGTGATATTGAAGCTATTTCTAGGAAGTGTTGGTCATTTTCAAAGGTCAGCTCTAGCTACAGATAAGCATAATAAATATATTCATTAGTACCAAAATTTACTATTTTTAAGTCAAAATTCATTCAAACAATTGAAATTGCTGAGATAGTGCCATCCAAAACTGGCATTTTTTTCCATGACCAAATTTTTATGCATTTTGAAGGTAAAATTTGAGTGTGGTTAGTAATTGATTCCATTCTTTTATGTACCATTGGAAAGAGCATCCTTTGTTTACCTTATAAACATACTTTTTAGTTTGGTGCCTCTTAAAATAAGAGAACTTTGAAGTGATTAATCACCTAAAGTTCTCTTCTTTTAAGAGGCACCAAACTAAAAAGTATGTTTATAAGGTAAACAAAGGATGCTCTTCCCAATGGTGCTTAGTAGAATTGAATCAATTACCAACCACACTCTCAAATTATATATGCCTTCAGAATGCACAAAAATTTGGTCATAAAAAAAAATACCAATTTTAGATGGCACAATTTCCGCAATTTCAATTCTTTGAATGAGTTTTGCTTAAAATCAGCTTCTCCACTACCAATGATGCTAGTATATTCAAATTGGAAGCCACAATGATTATTCTTACACTTTTAATAAAGTTTTTTTTTAGCTTTTTGGCCAGGTTTGGGAACACACTGTGTCTCAATTACCTTTCTGATGTCCTTGAAACTATGATTTTAGAAATTGATGCCACAAATTACTTAGGGATGCATAATTTCAGCACTATATCTTTAATATTTTGAAATATATGGACCATTAATGTTGACGCTTCATAACATTTTTTCGGAAAAATACACCCATCCACATCAGCTCCTGTAGCAAACAAACATTAACACTAACATTTCTTTTGAGTTCTAATACTTTCCTAACCCTCTTTACAGATGTTTAACAACCTATCTTCAAAGTTTTACAAAAATATAAGGAGGTCAATCCTGAGGCACTTGCTGATTTAACATGGAATGACCCATATATATATATATATATATATATATATATATATATATATATATATATATATATATATATATATATATATATATATATATATATACTCTCTCTATATATATATACTCTACAGTATCTCTAGATACCAAAATTTTGACCTTACTTAATATTTTTTTCTCCCCCCAATACTGATACTAATGCAAAAATGTCGATACAGATACCAAAAAATTCATGATACGATCTTAAACATATATGTTAAAAATTTTCCCCATACCAATGTATATTTGTTTTCCTGATCACTAAATCATAATATAATATAAAATGCTGATACCCTTACCAGAATTTACTGATACTACAAGAAGAAATGATATTAACTCTCATCCCCAATATATATATAATAACATATATATATATAATATATATATATATATATATATATATATAATAATAACATATATATATATATATATATATATATATATATATATATATATCCTACTCCCCCTCTTTACCAAAACTAGTGTACGGCTGGGCGTTTCCAAAGGTCTAGGGGGGAAGTAATTGTTAAGTGTGTTGCAGTATAGGAGGAGATGTTCTAAAGTGTCCAGGGAGGTGTGACATCTAATACAAGTGGGGGAATTGACGTTTTCAAGGTTAAAATCGGATTTATATTGCTGAAGTTTTGGATGATAGCCCGATCTACAAGGAGCAAGTTCAATCTGACTTCTGGGCAAAGCATCTTCAGTAGGGGAAGTTTTTGGGGGGATGGCGTTTAACAGTTTGTTAAAGGAACGAGTATTAAGGTAGGAGTTCGTGAGGTGGGTATGAATATGGGAGGGCCAGGAGGAGTGGGGTGTGAGAGGGGGAATTATATTATATAAGTCTGTAAAATATGGAGGGTGAGGAAGGTGGGTATTTTAGTATGTGGGGTGGGATTGGAAAAAATTTGGTGCCATGGATGGGTAGGGTCAAGGGTTTTGTAATAGAATTGAGTCCCGATCATTTTGAAGTGATTTGAGATAGGGAGAATTAGGGTTTCATCATGGAGGTGTTGGATGGGAGTGGTTTTAATGCATCCGGTAATAATTCTAAGAGCTGAGTTTTGGGTTGTTTGTAATTTGGTAATGTTAGTTTGAGATAGGGCATGGAACCAAGCTGTTGGGGCATAATAATTTAAATCGGATTTTAGTAGTAGTTTATATGTTGCGGTAAGGGTGTGTTTTCTATCTCCGAAGTGATGTTGGTAGAGGGTTCGGAGTGTAGAAGTTGTGATAGATTCGATGTGTGCAGAGAAGGTTAGATGGGTGTCATATGTAAGGCCTCATATTTTTGGTTTTGTTGAGAGGGATGGAATTGTTATTTAATTGTACTAAGAGGTGGAGAGATGATTGGTGTCGGTCCATTAAGGAGGGTGATTGATGATTTTTCGAGGGACTCTGTCATTCAGTTAATATGGAGCCAGTTTGAGATTAAGGATGTATTCCTGAGTATGGCGAGTGGCTGTGAGAACATTCGGGTCATGTGAAAGCAAGGTAATGTCATCGGCATATGTGAAGTTTGGTGGATGGGTGGGTGGGAATTGGGAGGTCGGCAGTGAAGAGATTAAAAAGGAAGGGGAGAGGATGGCCCCTTGAGGAACACCGTTTTGCATTTTAATGGATTTGGATAGATTGTCTTTGAGAGAAACTTGGGCGGAGCGATTGGTGAGGAAGTTGAAGAGCCATTTTTGTCATTATTTTCAAGGGGGGATTAAAGGATTTTTTTTTTATCTTGATGAAGGTGGTATCAAATGCTTTACAGTATTTAAATCTATAGCGGTGAGGATTGTACGGTCCGATGGGGATAGATTGAAACCAGTTATGATGTGTTGGGTTATCGAAGTGAGGACTGTTGATGTTGAGTGGTTACTTCTAAAACCGTGTTGAAAGTCGGGGAGGGTAATGTGTGGGGAGATCTTGTTTAACATAAATTTTTTAATAATTTATATATATAATAAATAATAGTATAATATATATATATATATATATATATATATATATATATATATATATATATATATATATATATATATATATATATATATATATATATATATATATATTAGAGATGTATCAATACCGATACTCTATTTTTTAGGTGTTGATTCCGATACCTATGCTTTAATTAATATAAATAAATACACATTAATAAAATAGAACATTTGTGTACTGCTAGACAACTCAGGATTGCATTCATTGTACAACCAATACTTAGTCATTTATTTCATATTTGGTTGTGCTGTGTAATAGGAAAGTTGCGTGTGGTAGGAAGGTGGGTGGTGCAATTAGATCTTTAGTGAATGTTAAGGGACTTAGTTTAGAGTGCAATAGGGTTTTGCATGGGGTATGTTGGCACAGGTGTTAATGCATGGTAGTGAAACTATGGTTTGGAATGCAAGGTATAGATCAAATGTAGAGGCTGTGCAGATGGATAATCTTCGGGGTGTGTTATGTGTGAGAAGAATTGATAAAATGGAGAATGAAAAAATTTGGAATATTTGTGGTGTGAATGAGAGAATAAATGAGAATATGTTAAGATAGTTTGGCCATGTTGAACGGATGAATGAGTCTCGGTTGGTTAAGCGGATGTATAGAGGTGAGACTGTTGATAACCGTCCGGTTGGAAGACCTAAGAAAAAGTGGATTGAGTCAGTGAAGGAGTGTTTGTTATAAAGGAATGTGAATTTAGTGAAAGCAAGAAGAATGGTGCATAAAGGAGTGAATGGCGAGGGTTTGTTAAAGGGGATGGTAGCGGGCTTGTCCCGGGGGAAGAACCCTAACGACAATGACCTACCACAGTGAGTGTCCGTTGTGCCATCATGAAGCCCTTGGGCGGATATTTTTGGCATCAACGGGTTCACACCTAAGGGTACTGAGGGGGGGGGGCTTTTCTTTCGCCTCTTCTACTTTAGGAATATATATATATATCAGTGGCGTACCTTGAAGATTATACTTGGGTAGGAAGTTATATATATATATATACAAATAAAAATATATATATAAATATAAATATATATATATATATATATATATATATATATATATATATATATATATATATATATATATATATATATATATATATATATATATATATATATATATGAGGACAACAAGAACAGCCTCCAAGCAGTGGAAAATGTTCTCATCTTCCTCCACCTGGTAATAGTAGGTCTTTCTGGAAAGGGAGCCTTCCCATTTGCCCATTTTCCTGAGCCACTTCTTTTATTGCCTTCTATTATTATCTTCTAGATTTAATCTTTTTTTTTTTTTTTTTTACACCTTCACCACCAAGTCCAGAGCCATATTTTGAGAGGTAGGAGAAAGCAGTTTGACCGATTGAACATAGAAATCACAGAGAATGATAATTTCAGAGAAAAGAGAATTGCAGGAAAATGTGTTTTATTTTGAAGTTTGTATAATTAAGATTTTAGGATAGCCAGCAGACCTAGAAGATAAATAAGCCAAACAAATGAATTTATTCATAGATTGCAATGAGAGTCCAAGCCATAAGGTTAAAATGACCCTGATACGTAATTTAAATCAATATCCAAGGGTGCATGTCACTCACACACATGCTCAGGCCATATATTCTTTTAATAGGTTGTTACTGTAACCCAAGGACACTAGCAATGGCATTTGAACCCAGTTAAATAAAAAGTACCCTGATATATATATATATATATATATATATATATATATATATATATATATACTATGTATATATATATATATAAATAAAAACTCCCTATATATAGTATATATATATATATATAATTTTTTATTTATTTCATTTTAAATATAAATGTAATAAATATTACTAATTTTACTTTGCTTATATTACAGAACTGCCTAAAAGAAGTACTGAAAAATCATTTTAAGGATGATCCAATATTTGGCTGGGGCTGGTCCCCGTTTTCAGCCCCACCTAAATGAATAAAAATCCGGAATTTTCAGCCGATTTTGACTATATAAACACCAAAATGTAGCTTTTTGCCCTCTAAAACGTTGTTTTCTGGTGTTTTCTGTGACTGTAGTCATTCTTTAACAATTTTAAATTTTTCAAAATCCATGTTTTTGACTATTTCATCTCCAACTGTTTTGAAATGACTTCAAACTTGAAATATGCACAGATGGGTCCATTACCTACAATATGCACTGATTACATTTTCGAATTTTTTAGTTTTGTGCTCAGCGTTGTCCAATTTCCAAACCCATTTTTTTAAATTTGAAAAGTGAAAATTGACATATTTTTTTTCTACCATCGATCAACATCAAATTTTCAGGAACTGTATAGTCAGGGCAAGATATCTTTTTATAGTAATTTCTTTGTATATATGTATGGTTTAGTTTGTTCTTGGAACAGAATTTAAAAAAAAAAGTTTTAAAATTTTTAAAAATTTTCTATTGAGTATACAAAAAATTATTTAAGTAAAAGATCATCTACCCAGCAAGCCCTAATGGAGTAGAAAAAAAAACTATGTCAATTACTCACTTTTTCAAATCAAAAAAAAATGAACATTTAACAAGGCTAATCTGTCATTACATGTGTAGGTAATGAACAATATACGCCTAGCGAAGGTGATATAGTCAAAAAACATGGATTTGAAATTTGAAATTAGAAAAATGATTGAAAAAACACCAAGTAACGTTTAAATTACTAATTTTACTTTGCTTATATTACAGAACTGCCTAAAAGAAGTACTGAAAAATCATTTTAAGAAGGAAAGAAAATTTTTGGTTCATGTAGATGAAATCGATAAGGTTAGAAAAAAATTCAGTGTACCATCAAGCGGTAGAAAGAGAAGGGCAGATTTCGAAGAAAGTACTACTCACTCATGCAAAAAGGACAGCTGTGAGTATTAAATATTTAAAATACAGTTGCAAATTAAGACATTTATTTATAAAGTGTTGTAAACACTTTTTATTAAAGAAAAGATATTTTAAAATTTAATTTTGCTTGTATAAAATATTAACAGAAGCACATAGAGATTATAATATGGTTTAAAGGAGTGGTTCTAGCTGGATAAAATGTTTGTTGAGTAACAGAGGGCAATGTGTAGCAAGTACTCAATAGTCATAAATCATAATTTAAATTGGTAAAAAGTGGTGTTCCTCAGGGTTCTGTGCTAGGGCCACTTTAGTTCCTATTCTAAATAAATAATAATTTGGATATAGGAATAAAGCAGGATTTCAAAGTTTGCAGATGATACTAAATTAGCAACTTCAGTTGGGAATATTAAGAGTTGTATAAATGTTCAACAGAAGTTAAACAAATTTCCTGGTTTGTCAAATAAGTGGCGAATGAATTTGAATAACAAAAAATGAAAGATCCTTCATATAGGTAACTCAAAAAGCAAAAATTTTTATTTATGATGTAAATAGGAAATGGCTGGAGTATGTAGACTAAGAAAGAAAAATTTGGGTGTGATTATTTGTAGTAATTTGAAAGTGTCAGGGCAATTGGTGTGTACTATCATTTTAATTTGTTTTCATTCTAATACAGGCTTCACTCTGCATTCCTGTAGATGCAGAAGATGAATACAGCTCTCGATTGCACGAGAATACAATGATGGAAGAAGTTGGCATGGTTCACCCAAATCTTCCCTAAAATCCTAGAACATCTTCCACGTAGCTTGCCTTTCAGATTATCATCAATGCAAGCCGAAGACGGGAAATCTATGAAGGTTGACGAAGTTCTGAATAAATTTACCTATTTACAATTTCCCAAAGTGGTAAGTTTCGAGTTTGAATTCTAAATGTTTTATAAATTGGAATTATCTCCAAGTTGCATAATTTCGCTTTTCAAATTCTTTTTGAAACTATAGAAATTGGTTTTGTGTGGTTAAAAATTAATTTATTTTAACTTGTTCGCTGGATGTTGTATATTTGTTTCGTATCTAGAATAGTACATACCTTTCCTTCTTTCTTTATCTACCAAAACTTCTCATAACAAGTAGGGTTCCTAACATGCATGAAAAAATAGCAAAATGGAAGAGTTTGGCGTAAGTTGAAAGGAAAGCCCCCCGTCAGGACCCTTAAGTGCTAGCTCGTCGCTGCCAAAAAATCCACCTAGGACTTCACGGCGGCGCGATGGACACTAACTGTGGTAGGTCGTCAGGTTTAGAGTTCATCCCCCTGGGCTAGGTACACATTCATATCCCCTCAAAAATCACCGCCATTAACTTCTATTATGCACCATTCTTCTCACTTGAATCTAATTCACATTCCTTTCCAACAAACACTCCTTTTCTGACTCAATTCAATTTTCTTAGGTCTTCCAACTGTACAATTCCCAACATTCTCACCTCTATGCATCCTCTTAGCCAACAGACTCCCATTCATTCTCTTAACGTCACCAAACCATCTTAATATACTCTCATTTATTTTCGCATTCACGCCCCACTTCATACCACACAACTTCTTAACATCCTCATATTATGAATTCTTCTTACTCCTAACACACCCTTAAGATTATCAATTATCAATTTCAACAGCTTATTCCTTAGATCTGTACCTTCCATTCCGCACCATAGTTTCGCTGTCATACAATAACACCGGTAACAACATTCCTTCATGCAAAAACATAGTGCATTCAAGACTTAATCCATTTGCATTCATCAAATATCTAATTGGACCACCCACTTTCCTACTACTCATAACTTTCCTATTACACTGCTTCACCCTTTCCCTCTTTATGATACATAAAAATTTGTTCCAATTGTTCACCATCCAACATGATTTCACACCTTGGATTCTCCTTACTCTTATCCACATTTACTTTCAAACACCTCCTTTTATACATCCTGCCAAACCCCTCTACCAATCTTCTCAAACTTGTTTCAAATTCATCACATAATATCAAATCATCAGCATAAAAAAAGCAAAGTACCCTCCATTCTCTATCGTTCTAACACCTTCCCCCTACCATTATTTTATCATTTCATCATTATCTGGTGTGGGAAGAAATGGGTAAATTGCATAAATTAAAGTAACTTTAGATGGTTTGGTCATATCAGGAGGGATGGGTATTAGCCAGTTTAGTTAAGCGGATGTATAATTAGTGAGAGATGTGTTGGGGAACCGACAGCTTAGGAGACCAAAGAAAAGAAGTGGATTGAGTCAGTAAAAAGAATGTCTGGAAGAGAGAAATGTGAGTTTGGCAGAGGCGAATAAGGTGCATAATAGGAATGAATGGCGGGGGTTTTGTGAGAGGTATGGTTGTGGCCTGGGCCAGGGGATGAACCCTACACTTGACGATATGCCATAGTGAGGGTTCGTCGCGGTCCCGTGAAGCTCTAGGGTGGATTTTCTGACTGCGCCGAGTTCTCACTAATAGGTATAGAGGGGGCGGTAAGGCTGGGCTTTCTTTTCGACTTGTCATGTTCTTCTACTGCTTCTCTTTTCCGATGCATGTCACGCACCTTACCCCCAGTCTTGGGAAAAAAAGGAAGATAATTATATATATATATATATATATATATATATATATATATATATATATATATATATATATATATATATATATATATATATATTTTTTTATTATTTATATATATATATGTAATTATTTGATTGTAATTGTAATGAAACTTTATTTATTATATATAGGAACCACTATCTCCTTATCCGTGTATTGTGTTTACTTATGAAAAGAAAAATCCACTGACCTCAAAAAACATCAATATTTGGGCTTACATCAAAGTCATCGTTAACACACATTCAATTTTATGGAGAAGTTTTGCTTTCAGTTCCCAAGCAATGGGAAGCCTTCTATGCCAGTTCTCCGATTGTATACAGAACTCATGAAGGACTAAATATAAAAATTTTAAAAATAGGCATAACTACATTTAGTTAGAGGAAAATGCAAGTCGCACACTCACAAAAAGACTAGTTTTTAATATTTTATTATTATTTTACATTTTAAATTGTGTCTGAAGTTCTGTTTCTTAATTTAGTTAATTTTATATTTGGGACTCCTACTTTATCTAATAAGGTATTTACTTATTTCAATAAGATCTTCATAAATGCTTTTGTTCTATATATATATATATATATATATATATATATATATATATATATATTTCTTTATATAAATATATATATATATATTCTTTTATCTCTATATATATATATATATATATATATATATATATATATATATATATATATATATATATATTAATTAAGATATTTTTATGCCAATTCTCCGATTGTATCAGAACTCATGAAGAAATATATAAAACCTTTTAAAATAATCATAACTACATTTAGTTAGTATAAAATGCAAATCAAATACACAAAAAGACTAGTTTTTATTATTTTATTATTATTTTATATTTTAAATTGTGTTTGAAGTTATCTTTCTTTAGTTAGTTAATTTTGTGTTTGGTACTCCTACTTTGTTGTCTAATAAGGTATTTACTTATTTCAATATCTTTTTAATAATAATATGTATATATATATATATATATATATATATATCTATATATATATATATATATCTTTATACTCTCTCTCTCTCTCTTATATATATATATATATATATTACAGAGGTATTAATATTTATCTTTGTTTTTTGTTTAGAATTCATTGTATATATAAGCAATATATATTTTATTAAAATTAATTTTGTGCAATGCAAAATGCAATTCACATACACAAAAAGACTAGTTTTGAATATTTTATTATTTTATATTTTAAATTGTGTCTGAAATTCTCTCTTTAGTTAGCTAATTTTGTGTTTGGTACTCCTACTTTATCTAATAAGGTATTTACTTATTTCAATAAGATCTTAATAAATGCTTTTGTTTAATGCCTATAATATATATATATATATATGTTCATATATATATATATACTATATCTTTCCTCTCCTATATCTCTCTTACTCATATATAAAAATCATCTTTATATGGTTTTTCATTTGTGGTTCATTGTAAACATATTATATATTTTATTAAAATTAATTTTATTTCCTTTTTAATTTTATTTTGCTTCTACTATAAAAATAATAATTATGAATCAATATATATATATATATATATATATATATATATATATATATATATATATATATATATATATATATATATATATATATATAAAATATAATAAATATAATATATATATTCAAATATATATATATGTATCTCTATACTCATAATCATAATATCCATAAATAATATGAAAATGAAACCCTTAAAAGTTCTTTGAGGAACCTTTAGTATTTACCTTTGAACCCTGCAATAAAGGTTCTAATTGAAGTCCCTAAACGGTTCGAAATATGTGACCAAAGAACCCTTAAAGGGTTCAATACTGAACCGCCTATATAGGTATTTCTGGAACCCTAAAGAAGTTCTATATGGTTATTTTTGGAACCCTTGAAGGTTCCAAACCACCATTGTACACGGTTCTTTTTGGAACCCTTCAGAAGGGTTCTAAGTGATACCCCAAAAAGGTTCTAAATACGGGACAACGTGGGGAACCCTAAATGGTTCTATCTCCAACCGTTCTATGGTTAGTTTTGGAACCCTTAAGGGTTCCAAGCTGAACCATTGTACACGGTTCTTTTTGGAACCCTTCAAAAGGGTTCTACATGATACCCCAAAAGGGTTCTAAATACGGGACAACGTGGGGAACCCTAAATGGTTCTATCTCGAACCTTTTTTTCTAAGAGTGTATATATATATATATTCCACTATCTAGCACGCAATATGGATTTAAACTAAAACATTCCAGAACCACTCTCCTAACTGATTCAACACAGCATATTCTGAATAGCTTTAACCAGACCTCTCCCCCTCTCGCATGTTCTAATCACAATAAAGACATTAATAAGGCATTCGCTACAGTTCCCTGAGACATCCCAGTAAATAAAATATTAAATACTAACATGTCCATTAAAAAAAAATAGTGTAAACCTGTATCATGCATCAGGTGTCAGCAGCCTCCCCCATTATACAAAACTATGTGGCATACCCAAGGGACATTCTCTCACATAACTCTTAATCTTTTGTAAGATCTCCCAACCCCCGCATCCCCTTATATAAAGTGGCAGCTATTGACAGTCTAACCATTACCGCTCAGCACTCCTTAAATGGCAAGCA
>JABUQX010036174.1:22500-25000 GCA_015478945.1 Trachelipus rathkii | reverse complement strand
CATTCAATATTTTGAAGAAAACTAGCTTGAAAGGGGAACTAATATATTTTTACCTGCTCTCATATTTCACGAGCTTTTGAAAAAATAATTTTAAATTTTACTATAGCCTTAACTTTTATTTCACTATGGAAACCTTATTTTATATATATATATATACATATATACAGCAGTTGAAAGAAGAGCAGCTGGTTATATTGAAGTTGCTATGCTGTTGCTATATTACATGGTTACTATACATAGTTATATATATATTATGTTAAGATATGTTGTCGATTTATTATCTAAATATGTTTATTTAAAAGTACTTATATATGTTCAAGCTATATTTATATATGGTTAGTATGTTATAATATATATATTATAAGAGTTAAAAGCATATATACATATTGGCTGGGTTGGTTGAGTATATATATATTATATATATATATATATATATATATATATATATATTATATATATATATATATACAATAAGGTTATGTATTTATAGTATATATATATATATATATATGGAGTATATATATTTTTCAGGAGTACTAGAGTATATATAAATATATATCAGTGGCGTAGTTAAGGGATAGGCTGGGTAGGCATTGCCTATCTTATTTTTAAGAACAAATTAATAATTAAGAAAAACAAATAAAAAAATATAAAAAATGTTAATATAATAAGAAACCATAAGAAAATTAATCTACAAAATCTTAAAGAAATATAAAAAAACCCAAAATGAGGTATTTATGCTTTGCCTCTCTATCCACTGCTTAACTTTCCTACGCACATCGGCGTAGCTCAAATAAAATATATCCCTATAGTTCCAATGCTATAAAGGGAGGCTCGCTGCCTCTCGCTCGTCGTACTCTCCGATGTTGCCATAAATAGTTTTTTTTTTAAATTTTCTTTGGAAACCATCTTTCACTTGCAATTTTAATTATTAATTATTTAATTATTTTTGAGTTATTAATATTAGATGGAAATGGAAGTTAGTGTTGATTATTTGCTAAAAACAAACTTTAGAAATACAATATTGATCAGGCTTTAAGTGAATCTCATAAAACGCTTATTAAAAAACATAACGAAGAAGTTGACGAAAATCGCCAGATTATGAGAAGGCTAATAGACTGTGTAATTTTTCTTGGTAAACAAGAATATATATATATATATATATATATATATATATATAACATGTCTACCCAACACATGGAAGTTGAGCTATTATTGCTGGTTATTGGTATATATATATATATATATACACAAATAGTGTATATAGATATATATCAAGATATATAAGAAAAAAATATAGATATATATTTTGCTTTATGCATATATATATATATATATATCATATCATATTTCTAGCACAGATAGGTCATCATCATATATATAAATCTATATCTTTCCTACCCATGTGAAAACATCCAGCTACGCCACTGGACATATATATATATGGTTGCTACATATATATATATATAGTATATATATATATATATATATATATATATATATATATATATATATATATATATATATATAAGGAGTTAAAGCCGTGAGCGCGAGTGTAAATATTTGTTGGATGGAGAGGAATGAGGGGGAGGGAAGTAGTTGCGATTGTGATGAGTGACTTGATGCACAGAACTATGATGGATTTTGTTTGTGCGAATACTAAAATCTCAGTAGTTAAATTGAAGTTTGAGAAGGTCAAGGTGTGTGTTGTTGTAACATACGGTCCATCTGAGGGTGATTTGAGGATGTGACTTTCTGGGATGAACTGAATGATGCTTTTGACGGAGTGAGTAGAGGCTTCAGATTGATTGTGCTGGGCGACTTGATGTTTGAATAGGTGATCGAAAAAAAGATGGTATAACAGATGCTTTTGGAGTTGCGGGAGAAAATGAGAATGGTTTGGCAGATGATTGATTTCTGTTAAGAGAGAGGTATGTGTGTATGTAATACATTCTTCGGGCACAAGAAAATTCACAGGTATTCTTGAGTTGGTGTAGGTAGAGATGGTACCGAAGTGAAAAGTATGACTTATTTTGTGTTATTGAAGAAGGACATGAAGTATGTGATGTATATTAAATCAGTGAGGGGTAAAAAGGAAAAGTATGTGAGAGCACTTGCAAATACATTAGTTAAATGTGAACAAGATGATACTGAACAAATCTGGACGCAAATGAAAGAAGCTTTGTTAGTAGTGCAAGAGAAGTACGCTGGCGTTTTAAATTGGAAGTACAAATATCAATATCGAGTGGTGGAATGAAAAGGTGAAGCAAGCGGTTTAAGTAAAAAAGAAGCGTGACTGAATGTGCTAAAAGTCAATGATAAAGGTCTCGAAAGAATTAAAGGTATATGGAAATATTTAAGGAGGAAAAAAAGGAAAGACTAAAAGTTGTATACGTTGGAGGGAAAAAGAGGTATATGAACAGTTTGGAAGGAGTTTGAATTTGATCTTTCAAGGGAATACGAAGCTCTTCTGGAGGAAAGCACGAGAGGTTGAGAAAGA
>JABUQX010036174.1:0-17500 GCA_015478945.1 Trachelipus rathkii | reverse complement strand
TTATTATTATTATTATTATTATTATTTTTTATTATTATTATTATTATTATTATTATTATTATTATTATTATTATTATTATTATTATTATTTCTTTATTAATTATTATTATTATTATTATTATTATTATTATTATTATTATTATTATTATTATTCTTATTATTATTATTATTATTATTATTATTATTATTATTATTATTATTATTATTATTATTATTATTATTATTATTATTATTATTATTATTATTATTATTAGAGACTACATTCTTAGCTTTACTCTCAATTATTTCTGTAATTATGACTGCTACATTAAACAATGACGCTAATCAAAAACCAACATATAATAATGATATTGTTCTCAAGCATAAAAATAAAGAATACAAAAATAACCCTCCAGTTAATCAAATTTGAGCTTCGCCAGCAAAAAGGGTGTAATTCAACAATGCGTGAAAAGAGTTCCACAAATCCAAATATTCTCTCTCTCTCTCTCTCTCTCTCTCTCTCTCTCTCTCTCTCTCTCTCTCTCTCTCTCTCTCTCTCTCTCTCTCTCTCTCTCTCTCTCTCTCTCTCTCAACGGAAACATTTTTCGGGAAAAAAATTAACAAAACTTCTTTTTCTTTATAGGGAGATGGAAAAGAAGCGGTGGCTGCATTCCCCCTTTCTTTTGATTATTATTTCAATTATATGGTAGACAGAATAAGAAAAGTTCTCCTATTTTACTTTAAGTAGCCTCACACCCTTCATTTTTTGGTGAAGCTCAGATTTTATTATTTGGTTTCGGTTATTATTTCAATTACATGGTAGACAAGCCAAGAAAAGTTCTTTTCTTTTTAAGTGAAGTACCATCACACTCTTTATTCGAGGTGAAGCTCAGATTTTATAATTCAAAGATATCATTTACACTTAAATAAATAAATATATAATTTAATTATTACAGAATGATATCGAGAAATAATAATAATAATAATAATAATAATAATAATAATAATAATAATAATAATAATAATAATAATAATAATACACACACACCCATAATAATTTTGATACTACCAGAATAATAATAATAATAATAATAATAATAATAATAATAATAATAATAATAATAATAATAATAATAATAATAATAATAATAATAATATTAATAATAATAATAATAATAATAATAATAATAATAATAATAATAATAATCATATTATTAATAATAATAATAATAATAATAATAATAATCACACACACACACAATAATAATAATAATAATAATAATAATAATAATAATAATAATAATAATAATAATAATAATAATAACAATAATAATAATAATAATAATAATAATAATAATAATAATAATAATAATAATAATAATAATAATAATAATAATAATAATAATAATAATAATAAGATTAATAATAATAATAATAATAATAACAATAATAATAATAATAATAATAACATGCTAAAAGCGATCTAAAAAGAAGGAAAAACGTAAAATGAAACTCGAGAAAAAAGTTATGAAGTCTCATATGAAAATACGTGATCCCTAAACATTTGTCTACGGGGACTCCACCCCGCTACCTTCCGACTCATGAGTGCCGGAAAATAATGTAAAAAGAAGCATCTGACAACTATAAAACTTAGGAAAATTAGTAAGATTTAATTTTGCTCCAAATATCAAATTAGTAGACGCCATAACTTTTTTCAGGGTCATTTCTCAAGGTTTATTTTATGTTTTTCTTTCAGTACAATTTATTTTAAACATTTCATGTAAGTTTCATGAAAATAGGACAGGGGGGTAGCTATTTTTATAACTTCATCCATAAACATATGTAATAAATAGAAAGTTTTGCTACTTCATAACTTTTTTCATGGCCTTTTAAATATTTCATGCTTCATGAAAATGGAGAGAGTGTCATATAATAATAATACATAATAATACACATACATAATAATGACTAATACATAATAATACAAATAATAATAATAATAATAATAATAATAATAATAATAATAATAATAATAATAATAATAATAATAATAATAACTGTTGTTGAACTCATAAGAAGAAACCTGAAGAAGACACGAGATAAGATTACTATAATTGGACACTATCTCAATTTTCTATTTAATGATTTATTCTTTAGGACAAAAAAGAAGCTCTTGTCCTCCCCATCCAACCTCTTCCTCCCCTTCCAACCTCCTCCTCCCCCCCCCTCTCCCCTCCTCCTCCCCCTCCCTCTCTCTATCCCTCTCTTCTTGTATTCCCCACTGATTTTCAGTTTAATTAACCACCCCCTCTTCAACGCATTTCAAATATTATTATTATGATTATTATTATTATTATTATTATTATTATTATTATTATTATTATTATTATTATTATTATTATTATTATTATTATTATTATTATTATTATTATTATTATATACTATTAATTTTAAACATGCCATTTTTGTCCTCTAAGTTTTCGACATTTGGTTTCATTTTATTTATAAAAAAAAGATATTACAATAATTATTTTGAGCTTCACAAAAAATATAAAAAAAATAGGAATTTGTAATAAAATTAAGCTTTTATTATTATTATTATTATTATTATTATTATTATTATTATTATTATTATTATTATTATTATTATTATTATTATTATTATTATTATTATTTATATATTATTATTATTATTATTATTATTATTATTAAAAATTATTATTATTATTATTATTATTATTATTATTATTATTATTATTATTATTATTATTATTATTATTATTATTATTATAATACAATCTTTTCAAATGCGCTCGAGTATCGTTGTTACACGGCAACGCTCGCGCACATTTTATTTTATTATTTTATTTTATTTCATTTTATTTCTTAATTATTATTAATTTATTATTTTAGTTATTTTATTTTATTTTATTTCATTTTATTTTATTTTATTTTATTTCTTAATTTTAATTTTATTGTATTTTTATTTTATTTTATTATCATTTTATGGACCTTATTGGTTTCGTGCAAGCATTTCATTTTTTCTATGAATTAAACAAATTCGGACGAGTTTTTTTACTTAGAAATAAATATAAATATTGTGAAGCTTTAAAAATGTTATAACGTGTTCTTTATAATGTAATAACTTATATATGAGGATTTTGATTTCATTAATTTATTAGTTTGTATTTTTTAATTCATAATAATAAATTAATATTTGATATTTTATATTTATTTTTTTTCTCATCCGGGGGGGGCCCTTCGTATCATCCCCCGTCTCCTTCTTCGGAGGATGCCCCTCTCGCTACGCTCGAGTGGCCGGGGTTGGATTTTTTTTTTAAATACTAACAAAAATTATAATAATAATTGAAGTAAACGAAGAATAAGAAAAAAAGAACAGAAAAAAATCAAATTCATATTAAATAATAATAATAATAATAATAATAATAATAATAATAATAATAATAATAATAATAATAATAATAATAATAATAATAATAATAATAATAATAATAATAATAATAGCTTACAAAAAATTTCAACGAAAAAATTAAATAATTTTCAAACAACTCAACTAAAATGAACACGTTATAACTATTTTTAAAGCTTCGCACTATTTACATTTATTTCTAAGTCAAATAACTCGTTCGAAAGTATTGATTTAATAGAAAAAATGAAATGCTTGCACGAAATCATATATATATATATATATATATATATATATATATATATATATATATATATATATATATATATATATATATATATATATATATATATATATATATATATATAGTAAGAAAGAAGAAAGTATATATATATATATATATATATATATATATATATATATATATATATATATATATATATATATATATATATATATATATATATATATATAGGGGTTTCCTTTAGGTGTTGAGCCCCAAAACCTTGGAAATGGACGTAGAAGGCTGAAAATTGGTGAGTGGATAGAAGAGAAAGAATGAAATAGAGTAATGAGGTTAAATTAAGTGCCTGAAAAAAAACTTAATATAGTATTTTACATATTTAGTAATCATAGTATTAATAATATTTACGCACATATGTACCGCGAGCGCAGTGAGTGAAGTGAAGTTAGCAATCTCAGGGGAGCGTAGCTCGCTTTTCAGGCAAGCTGGAACGTTCGCGTTGAGCGTAGCGACGCTGCTTATTATTATTATTATTATTATTATTATTATTATTATTATTATTATTATTATTATTATTATTATTATTATTATTATTATTATTATTATTATTATTATTATTATTATTATTATTATTATTATTATTATTATTATTATTATTATTATTGGATCTCTTAAATCAGGGAGCAAATAAATTTTTTATCTTTGTAAAGTTATTAAAACTAAAAAATACATTTTATGATCCAAGGGAAAAATCAAAAATAAGAGATTTTATTTATTTTAAATTAAATTTGTGAAGTTTCATAAAGTCGATTTTGTGTACTTTTTATTATGTCTTAAATGAAAATTTTTTTCATTTCAAAATTATTTTATCTTGTAGTTAAATTCTTTTTTCATTAGATATTTATTGAGTTAAATAAAAAGTTAAACAATACCATAGAATAAATGTACGGCAGACCACTTGCTGAAGCACTCGCTTCAAATGCGCGCTCAGTCCCCTCTCCCTCAGAACTCCTCTTTATGGCGTAACGTAACCCCTTTATTTCCATATTCATCCGCGGCATGTTCGCAGATGAAAGACAATAGTGCTTCTCATTATTATTACTATTATTATTATTATTATTATTATTATTATTATTATTATTATTATTATTATTATTATTATTATTATTATAAATCCTAGCGTCTTTCGCCGATTTCAGTTAGTGGAAATATTAGAAATTATTAATTATAACAAGCAACGTCACTCCGCTCCGCTGGAACGCGAGCGTTCAGGCTTGCCTAAAGAGCTACGCATCGCATGGGGGCTCCTTTCCACACTTCGCTCGCAGCTCATCAAAGTATATATATAAGAAGAGGAGAGCAGGTGCATAGCAAGGCAGGGAGAGAGAGTATATATATAAGTATATTATATAGCAGTATATGTTATAAGGCTATATATAAGAGCAAAGATATAGTAGTTTGTAGCAGCTAATCCCTGCAATATATATATATATATATATATATATATATATATATATATATATATATATATATATATATATATATATATATATATAATTGTTTAAATTTTTTTCAGATATTCTATTTGTATCTTTTTTTATTATTATTATTTATTTATTTATTTTATAGTTAGTCTATATAATAAATTTATATATAAAACTTGAAAATTTTTATTTCAATTTTAATTTTAATTTTCTTTGAAGCTCAAAATTAATTATTGTATATTCTTTTTATATATATCGATATTTTATAGACAGAATCAATGTTGATAAAATAATTTATTGTATATTACTGTATAAAGCTTTTTTTTTTTTTAAATATATATCGATATATCGATATTTTAAATTCAGAATAAAGGGTCGAAAAAAAATTGGCATGTTTAAAATTAATAGTATAATAGATTAAAGAAAATAATAATAAAAACCACCGGAGGCCCCAAAAAATTTACCATCACGCAAAATCCGTTAAAATGCGACTTTCAATTAGAAAAACGTTAGCGAAATCCATCGGAACCTACGATACAATTGCATGGCACACAAACATTTTTCTACTTGGGCTCCGCCCCTTAAACCCGACCAGTGAGAGGAGGTAAAATAATTACATATTGTTTCAGCACCATGATAAGATTATAGGAAGTTTAAAATAAGAAGCATGTTTAAGTAAGATTAGTTTTATATGTTGTAAATTTGAAATTTGAAGACTTTATAACTTTTTCAGCATCATTTTCAAGTTTTCGTTTACGTTTTTCTTTATCTTCAGTTCATTTTGAACATTTCACGTAAGTTTCTTCTTCTTCTTCTTCTTCTTCTTCTTCTTCTTCTTCTTCTTCTTCTTCTTCTTCTTCTTCTTCTTCTTCTTCTTCTTCTTCTTCTTCTTCTTCTTCTTCTTCTTCTTCTTCTTCTTCTTCTTCTTCTTCTTCTTCTTCTTTTTCTTCTTCTTCTTCTTCTTCTTCTTATTATTATTATTATTATTATTATTATTATTATTATTATTATTATTATTATTATTATTATTATTATTATTATTATTATTATTATTATTATTATTGGCAAAGATTTACTTTGTGGCCAGTACTCATATCTCAAAAACTACAATAGCTACAGTGAAAAGGAATACATTGCTGGAATGCTGGTCCAATGTGTGGCGCCAAACAAAACTGTTAATACTATTGCAGCGAAAGGGAATACATTTAAATCATATAAAATTTAGCAAAGGAAAATGTAAAAAAAAAAAAAAAATAAAAAAAATTATTGTTAATAATTATAGTAATATGATTAGAGAGCCTATTTAGAGACCTTTTATTGGTTACTCGTTAAAATAAATAGACTTTCTATTAAATTTTGCTTTTTTTTTTTTACTAAAGAATACCCCAAGGGTATAACCAAAAATGATGGCAGAGCTGGTGCCTCTACTAACGATGGTGGTGACCACTCCTCTGGAGGGTCTCCGAACCCCCGCTCTTTGGTATATTTAATCGTGGCCCTCCGTCCTCCCTATGGGGTAAAAGGGAAACGTCCCCCTGTGTTCCCTGTCGGCTCGAGCCCCTACATTGCCGGTGTAATACCTTTTACAAATAATATATATATAGCTCATGTCCCCTGCTTCCCTAAAAAAAAAAAAAGCCAATAATTATTTTATTTATTATTTTTTTTTTTTTTTTTACATTTTCCTAACTTAAATTTTACAAGGATTCCAAAAATGTATTCCTTTTCGCTGTAGCTATTGTAGTTTTTGAGATATGATTTTTTTTTTTTTTTTTTTTTTTTTTTTTTTTTTTTTTTTTTTTTTTTACAGTTTCCGCAATAAAATTGTGCCAGGATTCCAGCAATGTATTCCTTTTCGCTGTAGCTATTGTAGTTTTTGAGATATGAGTACTGGCCACAAAGTAAATCTATGCCATTATTATTATTATTATTATTATTATTATTATTATTATTATTATTATTATTATTATTATTATTATTATTATTATTATTATTATTATTATTATTATTATTATTATTATTATTATTATTATTATTAAATAGTGAGCTGGAGCTATTTCGCACCAGTTCGCGTGATCAGTAGTTAAAATTATTTCAGGGAAACATGAAAACATCCCGCAGTTAACGTTTATGACAAAGCAGAAAACTAGTTATCAAAATTATGGCCTCTCAGAACTGAGCATAAGTGATAATAATAACTATAATCTATTACGCAAATTTGCAAGGAATTTCCAGAATATAAAAAATTAACCCATATAATAAATTTGGAGTTACAAGTGAAGACAAAATATGGCACAATTTCTTTTTTTAAATAAATTATATATTTTTTTTCTTCTAAATTATGTAAGAATAAAAAAAAAAGCCTAAAGGCTATCTCTATTTATTGGTGGTGTGGTGCTCGATTTCCGTATTTTCCTTATCCTTTTCTTATGTATTAAGTTGCATTATTTATAGCGATCTGGTATTGCCACTTTGTTTTCGTAATGGCACTTTATATAAAAGCCAATTCCCTCAGTATATATTATATATATATATAGTATATTATATATGATATTATATATTTCTTTTCCTATATATATATAGATTTTAATTATACTACACTAATAGCTACCCTAAATAGCATTTGAAAGATTTTATTATGTTAGCTATCGAGCTGAATATAATATAATATATATATACTAGGCTTACTAGCCATTTTCTCTATATTAAATAAATATTATAGAAATATATTAGTTATGACATACTATCGATTATATACTGCTACCCATAAATCACTTGATAAGATTTTTTATGCTATAATATAATATATATATTATATATAGGCTATATAATATTATATGATATATTTAACATATTAGTGGCAAATTGTACAGCAATGAAGCAAATAATCATAACGTAGATATTAGTTATTGTCTAGGTCTGGATTTAATATCATTAAATAAAAATTTGTCTAATGCATTACGATGGGGTACATGTAACTAACCAAACTGACAACAAAAATAATTTTTTTTAGTATACTCCTCGTATATTGTTATATGATAAGTTTATTGAATAATTAATTAACTAAAATATCCTATTAATTATAATAATAATGACATAAATATTACCTAACTCCACTCATATGTCTTCATCTTGTTTTACTATAAAAGTTAAAGTAATTTGGCCTTATGAGTTTGAAAGTGTTTAGTAAGATATAAAGCTTAGTAATTTAATATAGAGTTATTAAATTCAATGATATAAGAGATAGATCCTAAAGATAACAACGCCTTAAGTAAGGCACACCTCTTATAATATATCTAGTTACTAATTATTTAAGTTCCCTCTAAAATATATAATATAAGCAGGTATAATATTAAGTTTCAAATTTTATGATTCGTTTTTTTTTCTTAGTTTGCTTAAATAATGATAAAGTAATCTTGCTACATATATATTATATATTATATATATATATTATTATATATATATACGTATTATATATAGTTCAGATACAAATTGGCCTCAATAGTATTCATACTTCTTATACTTTGTCATCAATAATTCTTATAGTATGAATAGATATGCCTGTCTTGATATTATATATATTTTATTATTTAAAGAGTTTTAAAACTTGTTCTTATTTTATTTTCTTTTTGGTCACAAAAGGACTTGAAAAAATAATCAAAAGTGCACCAAACACTCCGTTGTATAATATACTTCTCAAAGTGCTTATACTGTGTTAAGATAAAATTAAACATCACTTAGGAAGAAAAAGGAGGGAAGAAGCTAGACCCCAAAAGTTTAAAACTGTTCTCTTTTTATAAACCACTAGGATTCTAATAACCGGTGGTGCATAATTAAAAATCTTATTTCTAAAATAGAATATTTAGAATAGTTGTTCCAGATCTGTCTTTTAGTACTCTCATCATAGAACCGTTATATAGATGATAAAATAATAAATAATATAACACAAATATTTTATAATTACTGATCATAGAATTAAAGACTACTATATAGAAGTGTAAAGATCATGATATACACACGTAAAACGATTACATATTTATAGTGCTCTCGACATCAAATTTAGATTTGCAGTTTCTCTTAAGAATGATGTTTCAGTAAAGAATATATATAAATTTTTTCGATCTTAGCTAGGTATCTCCATTGTTATTTGTTCTTCTATAAATCTAAATCAATTCCCATCTCAGATATATTGATGCATAAGTATAAACCATTTTGTAGTTATAAGAAAATAGAGAAATAGTTTTTCTAATCCGAATGTTAAGATTGATTTATAAATTCTTTTATAAACTGCAAATATGTAGATTTCAATTAAAAAGATTGCACCTTTCATCGACGATATGATCTGTGTGAGAGAATAAATACTAAATGGCATTACTGTCGTTTTCTCTTCTAACTTCTCCTATATGTTGATCTAATCTAACTTTGAGAAGTCTTCAAAGTTCACCAAAATAAGAATTTCCACATATAAGACACGGAATCTCGTAAATGCACCGACCGCTTGAGTGACATCCTTTCGTATAAGATGATTATTTTTACATATATTAATTGATATCGTGTTATCAAAGAGGATCAGCAGAAACCTTTAACTTGGACAAATTTTTGCAATAGTCAAATAAACGAATTAAGCATAACATTTAGATGCAAGAAAAGAAGTTGAGGTCAATAAGGGATATTTTTTAATGGTATCAGGGATGAGAATTTTTTATAGCTTTTGTCCTAATTGGTTTTGTAATTTTACTATGTAATTTTACAGCTATTATTTCACTTTGATTCTTTGTTCCGATTTAATTGGATTTTCGTTGTTTAGTTCTAAAGAGGGAGTAAGTGTTGAGGAAAGTATGGAAAGGCGTCATCTTCGCTAATATTTTTTTTGGGTGTATTCTAATCCCTTGGCTCAACTTTTTCTTCTTGCAGTTTTTAACTTCCACTTTCTCTCTTTATATTTTTAGATCTCACTATTTTTATCTAATTCTGTATAGGCATAAATAATGATTTTTCATGTATTATATATCTAATTGTCTTTTAGAATATATTAAGAGATAATTTCATGAAAATCGAGAAGGTATCGTATGATTAATAAGGTTATATTATATATATATAGCTAGTATATATTATTGCTACTAATTTATATCCATATATCTTCTATTTAAACCTCTTTTTTACTCAAATAGAATTAATTATCTAATATTTATATTACTTTCTTCAGGTTCTCCTACATCTGTTTTACTCAAATAATTTATAAAGTAAAAGTAACAACTTAGTCATTAATCAATTCTACGAGTTATATGCTATATTCCAGTATATCTTATATCTAGATAAATGTGATTATATATATAATATATTTATATATATATATAATAATATATATATGTTAATATATACTATTTAACACATCTCGTATATTTAATATTATGTATTTCTGAATATATATTTTTGCGTCGTCATTTCCTTTATATATGATAGACTACTGATCTATATAGATTCTATCTATAAATCTGGCAAGATCTTTATACTAATCCTATTATTCATATGAATAAAAATAATCAATATTATTTCATTTAATACTACTATTTTCCAATAACAGACCCACAATATATAAATGATATATATGTTTATTATATACGAAATGTTTGTATACTATTATATATAATTTTTAGTAAAAAGGTATTATATAACATTATACTGTTATTTATTTTATATGATATTTAATTCTGCATTCATTGGCTCGCACACTTTAAAGCTGGAGGGTCCCTAATGACTTAGTTCAGGAGCCTCGCGTGGCATTGTCTCGCCTCTTGGGCGTACATTGCACTACAGGCTGGAAATAATGGTTACGTATAGTAGAGAAAATCTCGGTACTCAGCGGGGGCGTCGAGAGCAGGGCACTAGAAGGAAGTGCTTTGGCATTGTGACATCTGGTGCAAGTTTGGGAGGTGACGTGTCTAGTTTGAATCTGTATTTATAATGCACGAGCCCGGGTGGTGACCTGATCTGCTACGAGCGAGGTCGATTTGGCTTCTGGACAGCGTTTCTTCTCTAGGGGAGAGTTTTGGGGGGGGTGTTTAGTAAATGTTAATTTGGGGCGCTTTAGCAGGATGTGTTGGGTTAGATGCCGTATTGGATATGTGATAATCCAATGACCGATTGGAAGGGAAGGAGGATTATGTTGTATGTGTATGTAATAGAAATTGAGCTGGTGAGAGAGGGAAGTGGTGGAGACGAATTTGGTGACCAAAGGTGGGAATGAAACCTAATGGACCGGTTTTGGGTATTGAATATACGTGTTGTTTTCTGACTTTGAAGCTCTGAGTACAATTAATCACTAACCATACTTCCAAGTGTGAAAATTGGAATAGAGAGCAATAGATAGGTATAAGTATATTGTACCATGTTGAAATATATTTTTGGGGTGTTGAATTTTTTGGTTATTTATTATATATCTTTTTGAGTGCAGTTATCTTTATTTTTAGGTTTTGGATAAAAAATTCTGAGGGCTGTATTTTGTGAGAAATTTGTTATTTATTTGTAGCTTAGATTTTGAGAGTTTCTGATACCAATGGAACCATGTTCTGGTGAGGACAATCAAGTTTGAGAGTTAGTTTCTGAGGAAGGGGTTGTTATCAACGTAATTGCGAGTGAGTGTTTTTTCATAGTCGGTGAAAGTATTGTATCTGAGGAATGATGTGGTTCTGGAGCTTGTTTTATGATTTTCGTATGCGAGATTGAGACGTCATGATATATAGTTCTCGGTCGGGGGAGCGGGCTTCGGTCTACGTCAATAGTGTGTGTTGTTATGTATATAGGTAAGTTCTCAGTATCTTATATGGGGTTTTGCTTCAAAATATGGAAGGGGGTTGTTGTTCAGCGTGATTATAGGATGGAGGGAGGAATGTGGTGACGGTCAGTGGTTTCTAAGGGTGATGGAGGATTTAAGAGGGGATTCTGATCATTCTGTTATGGGTTACCACTTATATAAAATCCCTCCAAAATCTATTTATTAGTTATATGTAATTATTCCTCGCGGATATGTATTTGTGTGCCTTTAGTGCTACATTGTCGGAAATGGTCCAAATTGTTTACGTCGTGGGTTTTGGGAAATAATGCTGATTATTGTCTGTTGTAAGTGTTATAAATTAGTTGAGGATAGAGAATATGGATGGGATTTCGTCGCCGAGATAGGTAAATTATGCTAGTGAATAAGAGTGAACAAAAATTGGGAGATAATGCGACCTGTGGGACACCCATTTGTAATTTTGAATTAGAATGAGAGGCTCTGTTATATTGAGAGGATCCGACGTTAGCAGAAGAGGTTAGGTGAGGAAACTTGGGAGAGAGCCAATTTTTTGTCTATTTTTCTAAGAGCGGGATGTGAGAGGATTTATATCAAATTTGAATATATGGAGGTATTGTGGGGGGACGTTATCAGAATGATTTTTATTGTATGTCTATTGCAAGTAGAGTATATGACATCCTCATATTTCGAGTAAGGGGGATTTGGTTGAAACCTTAATGATGTGTTGTAGTGAGGGATGGTGAGGGCTGTAGTTGTGGAGTGGTATGTCTATATGTGAATCACGCTCGCTATATGTATTGGACAACCTGGGATGGTAATTGGGGGTGGGAATTTTGTTAAGTATTTAATTAAAAGAGAGTTTACTAATGGAGCAAAGCAGGAGAGATGTGCTGTAGGAGGGGGAGTTAAGGGTCTTTTTTTTGATTGAGTTTTGAATTATGAATGCTTGCTTCCAGAATTGGGCGGGTATGTAGTTGAGCTCATGATTGTATGAAAGATTTCTGATGGAATTAGGAGAATTGTTTTTTCTCCAAGGTGTTTTTAGTGTAGGTTGGATATTGAGTCGCTGGACTGCGCGTTGATTTTTGAGGGTTTTAATGGCTTCTATTGTCATGTTGGTTGTGGATGGGGGTGGGAGGGTTTGGTCTAATAGGAGTTTTCTGAGTTGTTTTTTTATTTTTCCTATTATCGGGGTGGGTTGGTTTCGAGAGATGTTAGGCATAAAGTTTAGCAAGACTGTCTGATTGTTGTTTTGGTAAAGGGAGGGAGTTGGGTAAAGATGGGGAATTGTGGGATTGTGGGGGGTTGTTTTGGGAGAGGATTAGTTAAATTTTTTACATTGACTTGCCAGGTTTCTTATTGTCTAAGCGTGAGATGTTATGTCTGTAAGCTATTCTGAAAACTATATCGTATGATCTAGGTGGGTTAGTGGGTTGGAGATTGCGGATGATTAGTTAGGCTTTGCTTAATGTTTGTTAGAAATGTTGTGGGGATGTACGGGTTGAGTTTTTCGGAGGAGTTTCTTTGATTTAATGTGAGTCTGGTTGAATCTTCAAGGTTGAGTTTTGGGTGGTTGTATGTTTACGTGTGTGCTGTGGGGTGTATAGTAGAGATTATTGTTGTGACTGTTAATGATTGTATCTGTTTACAAGTGAATAATCGGCTCGAAGTGAGGAAATGTAGGGAAGTTGCTATCGTGTGGTATTAGGTATGGATGTTTAACAGTGCATTTCTAATATGTGATATATAGTAAATTGCAGGCTCAGTGCTGTATAGTGATTTTTTAATAGTTTGAGTATGTATGTGTAGTTTATTTTGGAGTGGACTTGAGATTGAGGGAGATATGTGTAGAGAATTAAGAATATCTCGGAATAGGTGTTCGTTTGTAAATTTTAGCGTCCACAAATGCGGTAACAGGTCCAGCGTTAGCGAAGTAGGGAAATTAATGTATAGTCGCAAGGTTGGAAAACAGAACATATGTAAGTTTGCCTGAGATCATTGAAAAAGTGTCTGATTAAAACAATTGATATAATAATAATACATACTAATATGACTATTTGATGATACATTTTACTGCCAATTGACTTATACATTGGGGAATGGTACGGAAGTTTAGTGAGAGGATTTTTATGGTAATAATGATTAAAGTAATATATTTGAGTGAATTCTAAATTCATGTTAAAATGATATATGGTGACTTGACTCAGTAGGATGAGTTAGGATAATGAAAGGAGTAATTCATTAGATTAATATATTAATAATAATAATTATAAATCAAAGATGGTCTTGATCTACTTCAGTATGTTGTGGTGAATAGTGGCCATACCGTGCGAGGTTTCAGATAATGAAAAAATCGCTAATACGATGATGAGATCTTTGAGTGAGTATAGTGGTTAATTGATTAGTGTTGGCAGTGTGACTGTGAGTTTTGTGAGATAGGATTTTTAGGTGAATATAGGTGGAGATGGTCGAATATAGAGATATTTAAGTTAGTATAATATATGTGATTTTTGTTTCAGTAGTAGTAGGATGAGTGCAAAGATTGTAGAGATATTATATTTCATTATCTCAGTGTCTTCTTCATGGATAATCACCAAAATGTGAAATGGTTTCTAGTTTAGTATGTTACTTATCATATAGCGTTAGTATGTTGTTATAATGTAATCTGTGGTAATATAAGATGGTGGAGGTTGTGGGTGTATAGGTCGAGGAGGGAGTATGAATGGATGTTCAATTTACTGTAAGTAATAACGTGTATAGATAGGTATTAAGTGGATAGTGTAGTTTAGGTATATATATATATATAATATATGATATAGTATAATAAATAGGATTACTTATGTGTATATGTATGGCTATTATTTATATATATATATTATATTATATATCATATATATTTAATATATATAACTATATTATAATATATACTATATATATAGTATAATATATTATATATATATATATGTATATATTGATAATATTATAGTAAATATTTTATTTTTTTTATAGGGTTACGATGGTAATTTAATATTCTTACATAGATTTAATGTGTATGAATTTAGTACTGACTATTAGTTATAAATTAATTTAACTCATGATAATTATATTGTAGTTTGTGCTTTTAAATTTATTGTTAATAGAAGGGTTAGAAGATGAATAATTATCGAATTTGATAATAATATAATAGTATAATGATATTATAAACATATTGTGATATCATTGCATCAAGAGAAGGATATCGATATTAAGTCAACTGGTACCCTAGAGTTAATTTTACATTAGGGGAGAGTTTGTTTGAAAATAGGTAGTGACGTATCAAGGTGATCAGGTGTGAATCATCTCACTGGTAATTAATCAGCAGTGTATGAAAATTGCTGTTATTACTAATCTAGACTCGTTGTATTATGATATCAATAAAGATGTACATATAATATATATATATATATAAATATGAACGTTATATATATAAAAGGCTGATAATATCGGGTTATTATATACATCACGAGCGTTTATATTCTCGACATCTACTCGAATACCGTGAAGTAGAAGGCAAGTCAATATCTCTCCAATAAATAAAATAAAAATAACATGAAATAGAAGAAGATTGACCTTGTTCAAGGCAGACAGTAGAAATGAAAGAATATAGCTAGATATTATTATGCATGATACAGAACTCAATACAAGAGCAATTATTGTAATACCTTAATGTTGGGCCACTAATGGCTAAGTTCATTCGATTAAGTGTACCTCAGATTATCATATTAATATAATTATCATATAATATTATTTAATATATGTATACTATATAAATATATAATATTATTCTATATATAAATATATTACTATTTTCTGCTATTAATATATATATATTAATATTAATATACTTTATATATAAATATTAATATATCTTAATATAATATATTATCATATATTATTATATGTCTTGGATATAATATTATATATATTATATCATATATTATAAATTAATATATATTAATATATATTTGATATATATATATATATTAATACTATATTATATTTAATATAATATTTATAAATAGATATTAATAATTAATATATATTATATATTACTTATTATATATATATTATATAATTTTTATTAATATATATATATATATTATATATATATATTATATATTTAATTATATTTATATTAAAGTAAATTATATATATTAATATATATACTTAAATATATAATATATCAGATATATATATATTAATTATTATATATATAATTATATTATATTTTCTAATTATTATATATATAAATTTATATAATATATTTATTTATATATTTTATTTTAATATTATTTTTTAATATAATTTATTTTTATATAATAGATTTTAATAAAACGATCGCTGGTACAAATATTTATATATATTATATGAATCATGAAATATAGTGAAAGATTTTTATTTTTCACTATTGAGATTGAAATATGAAATTTTTTAAGAATGTATAACTGATAATATAAATAATGGTGGTAATTAGTGATTGTATAAAATTATATCTTATATTATGTTTTAATTTATCGACGCTGACTAATAATTAGGGTAATAATTGATATTAAAGACATCATTAAATATTGTTTTAATATACGTATAACGGGCATTACTTAATTCTTTTATATTAAGAAGTTTTAATGCGTTAATATATTTAAGTTCTTTAATTAAAGGACCTCTGAAACTATTGTTACTATTATACGAATTAGCATCTTATCCGACTGAAATTTGTCAGGTCTGCAATATTATTATATATAATATACTTTAGTCAAAGGATAATGTTTGTTATAAATGGTAGATTTATTGGGAAGGATTTTTGATTGTGTGTTTTATGTGTATAATCAGTTTTTAGTTGAATGAAAAGTATTTTGAATTAGAATAAAATAACCATTTCTACCATATATGCCCTATTGAGCTTTTCACCTATTTTATTTCTCTGTGGAAAAGTTTTAATATTTTATTGATTAAATATTTTTAATATGTTTGATAAATCTATATATCTTTCAATTTATCTAAGTTTTTATATTTTTTGTTTTTTTTTTAAAATAGATATATAGTGTGATTGTGTGTGTTATAATATTTGTTCATATGTATAGTGATACTTGTTGGCAGGTGAATTCATGTGATTGAGTAGATATAAGTGAGCTACGGAGAGTTGTATTTACTTTGTTTATTTAGATGATAGGAACTTGTGTTATGGTATGGTTTTGTGATGGTGGTGATGTGATGGTTGGGTTAATGGTGACATTGGAATTGGGAAAAATGTATATAGTTAGGTAAACTCAAAGGTAAATTTGTGATAACCTGCTCTATAGTGATGTATGATAATGATCAAGCGCGTGTATGTTGAATAGGTAAGGTGGATAGGTATTCTGAATAGGAAGTGTTTATTAAGTATATATGAAGAGAATTATTTTAGTGAGAAAAATAAAAGTGATGATTGATTTTGGTAAATGTTGATTTGTTAGTTTTGTGTTTTTAGTGTACTATAGTGTAGTGAAATGAAGATAAAGTTCTATTTTTGATATAGTGTGTAATAGTATACGATA
>JABUQX010036173.1:30000-36367 GCA_015478945.1 Trachelipus rathkii | reverse complement strand
ATATATATTATATATATATATATATATATATATATTATATTATATATATATATATATATATATATATATGATATATATATAAACTATTTTAAGAAATACAAATATATATATCAGCACTGCTTTAGATGACTTTATCAGTCCTAACTTAGGCTATAAACTAAAGGAAAAATAAATTTGTAATAAATAATTTCAATTCAATCTTTATAGACGATTCTTAGGTTTACAAATTAATTAAAAATGTAAATGAATAAAGAATTGTTAATTAAAAAGAAATACAATTTCAAAAAATAAAAAATAAAACTATTTGAACTGGTTATTAAAGGCGAAGAATTTGTACTTTAAATATCAGAACATTTTTTTTCCTTGTAAAAAAAAAATCCTATCTGGAAATTTAATTGCGATAAAAAACAATTTTTAGTTTTCTCAGAACATTTTGAATGTATTGAAAACGTAAGATTTTCAATAATAATAAGAAGTGGATAAATTTAATTGAGCTCTTACATATATTTTGTATCCCATAAAATCCTTTTTTCTTTTCTTTTTTTTTTTCGCGTGAATGTGATGGCAATTCATTCCTTCAATAGCAGAAAATTAGATGTTGACATTTGTGCAAGTATGAAGTGCTGAGTAAAAACTATCGAAAATTATATCGACGGATTCCCATCACTTTTAATATATATATATATATATATATATATATATATATATATGTCATATATATTTTATAAAGATGAGAAAAATTTATATGTATAGTTTATAGGACATGTATAAGCTTGTTGACTCCGTTGTAAATTAGGTTAGGTTAAGTTTAGGTTAAGTTTGGATATAGGTTATGTTAGGTTAGGTTATTAGGTTAGGTTAGGTTAGATTAGGTTAGGTTACCAAAAAATTTAACTGTATTTACCCTAAAATTATTAAAATAACGATACTTAATTATTGATTTTCGCCCCCATGGAGTCAATTATCTTATAGAGGCTGGCCATATATATATAATATATATATATATTAGTATATATATATAATATATTATTATAATACTTTAGACTATATATATAATTATATATATTATTATATATATTATATAATATATTATATATATAGAATTATATATATTATTATATATATGATATATATATATATATATGATTTTATATATAATATATATATATATATATATATTTATATTATAATTATATATATATATATTATATATATTATATATATTTAAAAAAATAATATATATAGATTATAGTATATATATATATATATATATATATTATAATATTAATAATATATATATATTTAATACTATATCATATATATATATATATATATATATATATATATATATATATATTAGCAAAAGAGTTTGAGTGGTGTTATTTTAGAATATTTCCTCATATATATTTTTAACTCGATTATAATATTTTTTATATATTGAGCAATTTGCTAAAAATTTTAATTAAATTTTGAATTAAATATACTCATATATAAGGTAACTAAAATTGACATCATGCCAAAAGCTATCTCGTGAAACAAATAGGTAAACTTAAAGAACCAATTAATTAATAATGTAAATTGGTAATTGTATCAAAATTGTATCATAGTGTGATAATATAATATATAATATAAATAATTTATTTGTTTAGCTAAACACACAATAAAATACAATATTATGTAATTATTTTTCATTAAATTTCAATTTAAAAAAATTAAATATATTTTTTTTAACATTGATGCCATATTTTCTCTAGGCAGGTTAAAACTAATTTCAATGTTAGGTCTAGAATTGAGTAGGATAGGTCAATTTTGAAAATTGTTAATTTAAGGCAAAGAAATATACATAACCAGCTTATATATATATATATATATATATATAATAATATATATAATAATATATATATATATATAATTATATATATATATATATATAATTTATTATATTTAATATATATATATATATATATATGTATATATATAATATATATATATTATATACATATTATATATATATATATATATATAATATATATATTATATATATATATATATATATATATATATATATATATATACTATATATATATATATATATATATTATTATATACTATATATATATATATAATATATATATATTCTCTCATAAGAGTAACAGAACGAGCGAGAGGAACATACACTCCCCACAAAAGCTAAAGAGGCACTGACCTCTTGTTGCACGGAAGATAAATCTTTAAGCTTATATACTACTCGTGACATGCTAAACATTCGCTCAATAAAAGAAAGTTTTGAATTGCTAATTTTCCCATTTGCATTAAGGATAAAATGTAATAGGCGAATTATGGATCAAATTGTCAAAAAGTAGCAAATTTTGCGCGATTTTATCATGGATATCGCAGACTTGTATTTATTATGCTAATCTCTTTTTCTTTTTCCGTGGAAATTAAATCCATCTTGCATTTAATCTAATTCGTCGGTTCCGTTTCAAAACGATTATGCAAATGCATATACAGGTTGTAACTGTCATAAAAATTAGTATATATAATATATATATATAATAATATATGATATATTATAATATATAATAATATTAATATATTATCATATAATATATATATATATATATTATTATAATATATATATATAATATATTATTATATATATTATATATATATATACTACATATTGAAGGAATTGTAATCTGCAGGTATAGATGAAATACTAGTGAATGATTCAAGAGCGAGGCGAGATGGTAGTTGATTGGATTTGGAAGTTGTGTAAAGCGTTTATGGATATATATATTCCAAGGGATTGGAGGGAGAGCGGTATATAGTACCCATTATATAAGGGTAGAGGAGAAGGGGAACTAGAGTTAGAAAGTATAGGGGGGGATAAGTTTATTGAGTATTGATAGGGAAGGCTATATGCTGGTATTGTTGGTCGAAAGAAGTGCTGTCGATGACCGAGGGACTGATTGATTGAAGAAACAAGGTGGTATTAGGGTGGTAGAGGATTTTGGATCAAATCTTTACATGAAACACAATGATTGAGAAAATGAGGGAGAAGAAAATTAATTATATTTAGGTTTTATGGATTTACATGAGGCGTATGATAGAGTTAATAGGGGAAGCTTTATGGCAGGGTATGAGTGCTAATGGTGTTGGTATTAGCTTCTGATGGAATCAAAGTATTCTATGACGATAGTGAAGCGTGGTAAGAATAAATGGTGTGGTCACTGAGTGATTGGTTTAGGATTAATAGTGGAGATGAGACGGGTGTGTTTATGTCTCTTGGATTATCTCAATATCTGTATATGGAGATGGGTTTATGAAAGAATTCGAGTGGGGATGGCGGGAAATGGTGTTGAATGATGGAGAATGGAGATGAGTGGGAGGGTGCCCTACTATTATATGCGGATGATTTGGTTCTGTATGGGCGAATCTGAAGAGAAGTTGAGGAGGGTTGCGTAGAGAGATTTGGCAGGCGTATGTAAGGAGGTTTGAAAGTAACGTAGATAAGAGTTAAGGTTATGGTTGTGAGTGAGGACAGTCCTCCGTGTGAAGTTATGTTAAGATGGTGAGCAGCTGGAGCAAGTATCTGAGTTTAAGATATTTAGGGTAATGTGTTGCGATGAGAGGGGAAACGGAGATCAGAGTGTAGTAGGAAAGTTGTGAATGGCAGAAGGTTGCTGGTTTGCAATTAAATCGTTGGTGAATTAAAGGGGACTAAGTCTTGAGTGCGCTAGGTTTACATGAGGGTATGTTTGTTACTTTGTTATTTTAAGTAGTGAGGGGACTATGGTTGGCAATAAGAGTATAGATCTAAAGTGTCAATATGTTCAGATGAACAATCTAGGGCATGCTAGGTGTGAGAAGAATTAATAAAAGAGGGACTGAAACGTTTTAGAGAGTTGTGTAGTGTGTGAAGAAAGGGTAAATGAAGCAGCAAATAGTGAAGTATGTTGAAAGGTTTGGTCACGTGGAGGATGATGATAGTCGGTTGCGTTAGCGGATGTATAGTGAGAGTTTGGTGGAACCGACCGGCTGGAGACCGAAGAGAAAGTGATTGAGTCGTGAAACGAATGGTCTGCAGGAGAGAAATGTGAGTTTGGCAGAGGCGAGAATAAAAGGTGCATTATAGGAGAGAATGGCGGGGTTGTGTATGGGGGCATGGTTTGTAGGCCCACCCTGGGCCAGGGATGAACCCTTACATTGACGATGTACCATAGTGAGGGTCCGTCGCGTCTCGTGATTAGGGTAGATTTTCTGTCTGTGACGAGTTTTCACTAATTAAATGGTATAGAGGGGCGAGTAAGGGTCTGGGCTTTCTTTTCGGACATTTGTCATTACTTCTCCTACTTGCTTTCTTTTCCCGATGCTGTAGCGCATCCTTACTCCAATCTTGGGAAATAAGGATAGATAAAGAAGAAAATATATAATATATTTATATATATATATTAATTATATATATATAATTATATTTATATATATAATATATAATATATATATATTATATATATATATATAATATATATATATAATATATTATATACAAAGAAGGAAGAGGCGAAAGCCAATTTTCACTCCTGCTTTATATCTTACTACTTTCACGAGGACTGTTATATCTTCTCATCCAAAATGAGGTCCTTTATTTAGAGGATTTCACTAGTTACACACACTGAATGGTTTAGGTCCTCTCAAACTGCTTTAGGTGGGAGGAGCGATCATTCAGTATTTCTCAAACGATCTTTTTTGTTTAGGCAACTAATCAAAGACCACACACAGTCGCGGATCGCCCAACCAATTCTGGAACACACTTGACTTATGTTTCACCACTATCCTTTCTCTCTATAAATACAACACCTTCGCTCCTATTGGTAAATTTGACCACACCCTTATATCTCTTAATTTTAATACTTTCTCCTCCAACAGCTGTCCTTCCCTATGCGTTTTATTTCTGGCAATGGATCGGCGATTAGGGGGCCTTTGCGTTGCTTCTACGCTAACGATATTTTAATGACTGCTTCTGTAGCTCTGGTGAAGCTTTGACTGCTGCCGATAAGGTGAGCTGTGATCGTGATGGGATGAAGCAGGTTCATTCCTTCTTCGACTAAATCTTTCTCTCCTAACATCCCATGATTCGTCGTGCCTTGTTCTCTGCCAGTTCAGACCTGAGAGCAGCGTCAATCGGGAGTGGAAAATTCATCGTTCTCCTATCACTCTCGCTAATTTTTCATTCAGCTAAGAAATCGTTGCAGGAGATACTCTCAGACGAGCCAAGAAGCGGGCTTTTATCAAACCAAAGTGCGCTACCCCTTGGTTCTCATTACTGACCAAATCTGTTCTGGCTCTGCCAAAACACTCTACAACTTCTGTAAATCTGCTTTCCCTTCTCTTATTCGATCTGATGACTCTGGTTGCTAACTCTCCAACTGAAAAGGCCAGATTCTTCGGGGCCTCCTATTTTCCTTCGTAACTCAACCCTGTAGACAATTTGGCATCTCCTTCTTTCTCCTTCTCTCTCAGCGTGTCTATGTCTTTGCCCGTATTACATTTTGATCGGGTACATGGACTCTGAGATCTATGAACGTTAGGAAGGCGGGGTGGCCGATGCATTCTCCCGGAGTTTGAGTTGAATGTGCTTTACGTTGCTGACTCCGCCCCTCGTATCAACTATATTCTCTATATCCTCAATACTAGCACTTTCCTCAGTGTTGGAAGCAAGCACATGTCCAAATTATTCGAAAAAAAGGGAAGCCACTCTGATCCTTCTAACTAGCGCCCTATACATCTCACTTGTATTTCCTATCTAAAGGATTCTTTTGAACCCCTTCTAACTCTCATTTCTTAGACCATGTCTGGAATCCCATTCTCTTCTTTCCGATCGCCAGTAGGGCTTTCGGCGTTCGAGGTTTACTTTGACGATATACTTTCCTATTTACCGATTTATGGGTTTCGCTCTTAGGAACTACGGGGAGACTTGCGTGGTGGCGCTTGAACATATCCAAAGCATTTTACCGGGTATGGCACGCGTCACTGCTCTCTAAGCTCTCCTCCTTTGGGTTTCCTCCTTCTCTTTTCTTACTTATGTCTACCTTCTTTCAAGTCGCTCAATATCGGCTGTGGTTGATGGAGCGACTTCTTCTTCTTTTTCTGTCAATAGTGATGTTCCTCAGGGTGAAGCTAGACCCAAATTGTCAACAGGGAAAATGGTGAAGGTCTCAAATAGTCGAAACTTGTGAAAAAAAAAATTGTCGACCATTTTTCCTGTCGACCCTATGGACAATTTTTTTTTAAAAGTCGACCCTTTTCTCTTTATTTTGAACTGACGACCATTTGGACAATATTAATTTTTTTCATATATCGATTA
>JABUQX010036173.1:0-25000 GCA_015478945.1 Trachelipus rathkii | reverse complement strand
AAACTAACCTCGATTTAAATCTGCTGGTTCTCGCGCTATTCACAACGGGCACGCTGCTTTCAGGAATTACCGTAGACTTCTGAAACTCCCACAATTTATATTTTATTTCATCATTATGAAAAATTCTTTCAAAATTTTAATGAATTTACTCCTTTATATGCGTTTTGCAAAAAATTTCAAAGCTAGCCTTTGTAAACTGTATAGGTTTTTACAATTTATAAGTAGATCCTACACTACTAAATCGATATTTAAATAAGAAAACTGCGCACTGCACTGTTTGGAGAAACATTAACCCACAATAATTGATATAAATTGATTTAATTTTAATGCTAACATAATATTCATAATTAATAATAAAACGAATAATATGGATATAATAGGAATATTTGTAATTTTTAATTAATAATGAATAACACAATTATTTTAATAATTTTATTAATAAAATTATTTTTAATGGCAAAATATATATAAAAATATTTTAATCAATAATATAATCACTAGCACTTGTTTAAGCACTAAAAATAATGATAATAGATAAAATAATAACAACATCATCATGAAATTCTATTATTAACATTATAATAATAGAAAATAATTCGTTCCCCAATAAAAAAAAGTTATAAATGATAATACTAAACAATAATTCGCTTCCCAATAATAATAACTACCATTATCATGACTATTGTATTATAATAACTGTAATTAGTTAAAATATTAATACTAATAACATTAAATATAATAATAGAGTTAAAAACATGAACAAGGTATAATGAGTTGATGCACAGGTATTGACACCACTCACTGGAGTGCGGCAATACTTGGTTGAGAATCTAGCTCCCAGGACAATACCCAGACTAAACGAAAAATTAATTAGATCTTAGACGTCGTATGTAGTTCACGCAAAAATGAAAAAATAATGTTTCGAAAGTACGGAGATTTTTACAATATATATGACAGACGGTTCTGGAAGGGAACGTTAGACTTCTGGGTAGTGAATAACGCATTGTGTGTGTGTTTGTGTGTGTGTGTGTGTGTGTGTGCTGTGTGTGCGTGCGTGCGTGCGTGCGTGCGTAGGTGTGTGTGTGTGTGTGTGTGGTGTGTGTGTGATGTGTGTGTGTGTGTGTTGTGTGTGTGTGTGTGTGTGTGTGTGTGTGTGTGTGTGTGTTGTGTGTGTGTGTTTTGTGCGAAAAGTAAATAATTATTTTTTCGAATTTTCAGGTTTAATGCGGTAAAATTTTAGATTATTATTTTAGTTCATAAAATTTTAGTTCTTTTAATTTAAGATTTTTTGAATTTCGATTTTTATTTAATGTTGGTTTAAATTCATTTGGTAAAGTAAAAAATGTGATATTTAAACACGATTTTTTTTTATTTTTTTAATTAAGGAGATATTGGTCTTGGACTTTTCTGTATGAATAAATTTGGAATAAATTTTGGTTATGTAAATGATAATTTAAATATTTTTTGATTTTTTTTTTTTTTTTAATATCCAAAAAATTTGTTTTAAGTTATTAATGTTAAAAGAATGGATTCGAATACATTTCATAAAACTGAAGTAAAAATGCGTAATGTCAAATTAAAACTATAGTAATAAAGCAGCTTCATACCTTTAAAAATATTAAAAAAAAAATTTTAAATTCATGTAAACTAACTAAACTAAACTAACTTACTTAACGTATATATAATGTAATATATTTTTATATTTACAATTTATTTCACTTTGCATTGATTAAAAAAAACACGCATCTGGCACCAAGAGGGCGTACACTTTATTCGATTACATAGATTTTAAAAAGAAATTGACTTGAGCTTAACTGTAGGCAGATAGCCGACATGAGCCGAAATTATTTTAGAAATTCTAATTTTTATTTTATTTTAAAAACTAATTTTTTAAAAAATATTTTGAAAGTTTCAACCATTTAATAACTGATAAGTTTATTAATTTGATACAACCAAGCATCTATTTTTATGTTTCATTGAACTTTTTCTTTCAAGAGTATCTAATTTCATTTTTGACTTCTTCATATTTGTAAACTAAAAGTTGAAAAAGGAAGTAGACAAAAAATTATAAGTAATTCTTCTGAAAAGCAAGAAACGAAGGGATGGGGGGATACACAGTAGGTTCAACCTATTCCTGAAGCTCTTACCTGTAAATATTTATTGAAGTGATAGTATTTCTTACTGAAAACTTTTCTGCATTGTGGTCGAAAAGTGAAGGATAAGAAGGAAGTGGACAAAAGAGAGAGAATAATTAATACAAATTTTTAACCCAAGTAAGTTGTTGAGGTGATGACGTCATCAGATTCCAAATACGAATTTATAAATTGCTTATATTGATTGATTTGGTTACAATGATATAGTGATCACTCATATTCACTTTGATGTAGATTATTATGTTTTATAAAATTGCAAAGGTAATGATAAAATATATATTTTATAATAAAATACTTTTGTTTATTAAATGCTTTGAATTAGGTGCCGATAGTGATGATGATGCAAAAATTCATTTCTTAAGTTAACAGTAAGTAATATGTTATGTATTCTTTTATAAGTTAAGATTGCTTAATTAATAATGATCCAAACATTATTTTAAAAATGGGAAGTTTTTAATTGTTAATTGAATCTTATCGGCCAAAATTAAACAATCTAAATTGTATGGTTTTCAATTTCTGTTAATTAATTACTGCATTGGCGCAGTAATGAAAACGTTGTCGGTGCTGACTGCAGCAGTAAGGTTAGCACATTTATTTTCATGTTTTTTTTTTATCTCTCGAAATTTTCTTACTCTTCTTGTTGTTTTAAAATTTATATACAATTTCATTAAAAAGAAAGTTGTAAAAAGAGTTAATTACGTATTATTTCTATAATTATATTTATTCAGCATGCTTTATAGTAACTATATACTATATTTATATTTAAAAGATTATCATCATCATATTTATTCAATAAATCTAATATGCAAGATATATTGAAAAAATTTCTATCATAATGTTTGATCTGAATCTTTTTCATACCGAAAAACTACTCATAATAGGGAAGTAATATATCCGGTTAATTCCGGCCGATACCTGTGAATAGTTTCCAATAATCTATGCTTTGAATGTACTGGATTAATCCGGCTCATTCCCTTAATTATTAATTTATATTTATTATATCTATAATATATATATAATAAATATATATATTATATATATATATATAAATATATTACATATATATTTAAAAATAAGTATAAATAAAATGAATATTTATATAATATTTTATTAACAAATCGAATATATATAATACCTGTTCATAAAGCCAAGCACTCTTCGTTTATTCTTTCTATATTCGGGGGTTGTGTTATTAGTAAGTTGGCTGCTTATATTTGGATGGTAGCATGTGTTTGATTTAAGCTCCCTTTGCGGTTACAGTATAAGCCACACTCCGAATTTTAAAAGAAATTTTTTATAATTTTCATTGAGTTTAGCATGTGTAATCCTAAGCTTCCTTTCTGATTACACTCTTAGTCCATCTCAGAAAGTTATTAGATAAATATTCACAATTGATGAAGTCTTTCCATCTGACTTTTAAGCTTTCTTTTTCTCATTACACTCATAGTCACACTCGAAACATTTAAATAAGTTTATATTTTAATGTGTTAAGCATTGTGTAAATTAAGCTTCTTTTTTCAAATAACCAACTCATAGTCGACACTCAGTAAATTTAAATAATTTATAATTTTAGATGCGTAAAAAAGCACTGTGTGCTCTTTAGTCGCTTATAATTAATACTCATGAGTACGCACTCATGAGTCTGTCTAAATGGACACAAATTTAAATAATTTAATATTTTGATGCGTGGCTAATGACGTATTTGTTAAGTTATTCGTTTCCTGTATTATCAACTATCTAATTAAGCACATTTCAAAATATGTTTTAAAATAGATTGTTATTTTAGTTAGTTATTACATATTCTTTTCAAAAAGCTGTGTTTATATCTTTAACGCTTCCCTTCTGATTTATATCTTACACATTAAGTTCACACTCAGATATATTTAAAATAATTTCATTTTTTTGTCTATTTAGTGTTAAACTACTTTATTAAGTGGTATTAATTATTATTTCTATGTCTTATATAGGGGTATTGTTCGGTGAATGTAAGTGTATCTTCAATACCTACAAATTCTTGCCATGAATATATCTCTTGCGTGCGTTCCATTTGGGCCGCAGCACATGAGTAAATGCTCGATCTTATGTCAGGCTTACAAATCGATTGTGACTTGTAATTTATTCATTGTATATCCCAGTCTTCCATTTGTGGATATCCTTTTAACCAGGAGAGTTTCTCGAGACTTTTTTCTAGGCTCTTTTTATTTGTTACTGCCCTTTCGTGAAGCACCGACTAATCATAGAACATATTTCAACTATTATCTATATTTCTACAATCTCCTTAGTTGTATTTTTAGGATAGACGTCTTATAGAGCAATTGTAACATTTATATAAAGGACTGCTCTTTTCTCATTACAAATCAATAAGTACACATTTATATAGAATATATTTCTCGATCATTCAAAATAATTCTATAAATTTGATGCGTAAGCGATAGGTTTTTTAAGGCATTCTTTTCATTAATGCCATAGTCAGAAACTCAGTACAACATTTAAATAATTTTATATTTTCGATATTTTTTAAAATGTGTAATCTTAGCTTCTTTTCTCATTACACTCATAAGGTCAGCACTCAGACAGCTTTATAATATACTGATATATTTTGTGATGCGTAGCAATGTATCTTTTTAGGGCTCCTTTCTATTACACTCATTGTTCTACACTCAGAAATTTTAAAATTAATTTAGTAATTTGATGCGTGAGCATAATGCTTTTTAAGGTTGCGTGCTGATTAGCACTCATAGCCAAACTAAGAAACAATTAATATTTATAATTTTGAATGCGTAAGCATGTGTAATCTTAAGCACTCCTTTTCAATTACACTCATAGCCACACTCAGAATATTAAATATATTTATAATTTTCATGTTTAAGCATAGTGATACACTCTTAACTTCTGTTCTGCAACATCCTCATAGTACTACTCAGACACACTATTAAATCATTTCATATTTGATGCGTAAGCTATGTCTTTTAGAGCTTCCTTTCTGATTACCTCATAGCCACACTCCAGACAATTAAATAAATTTTAGTATTTGATGCGTAGCATGTTGTTCTAAGCTTTACTTGTGATTTACCACTCATAGTTCACACTCAGAAGGCTTAAATAATCATATTTTGATGGCGTAAGCAAGATGTCGGTTTTTAAGCTTCCTGTTCTGATTACACTCTAGCCAAGCACCAGAACATTTACATATTTTATATTTATGGTAAGCATTGCGCGTTTTAAGTTCCGTTTGTCATACTCAATAGTCACATCCAGACACATTTAAATAATTTATATTTGCTGTGAGTTAGCAATGATAGCTTAGTGATGTTAATAAAGATGCTTTCATAATACAAGGGCCCACATTTAAACTTCTTTTATGCAAATTCCAATGACTTTTCAGATTTCATACCTTTATAAAATTTAAATTACAAAATTTGCGCATAAGAGGTTTTCACAATTATTATTTTGTTATATCTTTATTTTTCCACATTTACTCTTGGACTTGAGGTATTTTTGAAAGTCTTTTTCACTTTGTGAAGCGCTATTTTTCTCGAGTGACCAGGGAACAATCGAAACGTAAGGAGCTGATTCGAAACAAAAAATAAAAGAATGAACAGCAGTCATATTAACTACAATATTAATATATAAATAAAATAACATCGAATTTAAATTACAAAATAGATTCTAAATAAAAATGATAAAAATTTCCTCTTTTGCAAAATGCTGAGCAATTTTAATCACTTTTCCAGAGGCTGAATAATCAAAATATTTATGAGGTAGAACATAAAAACAAGAAACAAAAATTCGATCTCAACCGTAACTACAAACGGAGAAGAATCATTCCTTTCCAACCCAACTATTAAAAAAGTATTAAACAAGTAGATAAGTACGAAAAGAAAACAAACTATATATACTATAAATATATTATATATACCTATATATACTATATAACTATAAAAGCGCATTATATTAAGTTCTATATATATATTATACTATATATTGGCATTATCAAGTACATACATCAATATATCATCATTCCCATATCTCACCCATCAAAATTGATACTATCTTCCTATCACATCATCAAAATTAAATTCACTTATTTTTACACTGTAAATCTCTTAAATATTATATCTCCTATCACATATCCAACTATTGGAGCAACGTAACCACACCTTGGCGGAGGTGGGTGAGATACATGATACTCCTTCTCGAACTAGTGGATGTAGCGAAGAAGGATCGTAACAATCAGCTTATAAGATAATTGTCCACCCACACTAATTTTTATATAATCATCATCAATATTAGTCATAATATACAGTATAATATTCAGAGATGAGCATAAGGGTCTTTTTATTTTTATTTCTATTCTCGAAATAAGAAGAAATATACTTTGTACTATAATTAAAATACTAATCAATATATATAATACTAATAATATATTGTTATATATATAATTAATAATAATATTTATAATAAATAATAATATAAATATATATATATATAGATATAATATTATTATATATATAATAATGATCATATCAAGAAATATATTAGACGACTATAGATATAGATGATTAACAATTTTGTGTGAGTTGCAAAAACAATAGTGATGGTGTGAATGCAGTCCCGCAATCATAAATGATGGTCGCAAAACTGGTTCTGGTTACCAGCGCACATATATAGAGCAAAATGATTTCAAATTGCAAAACCCAATATCCGAAAGTACTTTTTTGTGTATACATTTTATAAAGAATATTACCAATAATTATTTATTCTATTATGATTACGAGGTTTTGGGATGATAATCTTTCAGTAGTGCATCGAAAAGAGTTTAATTACATGGGATTGAAAGAAGCTACGTGTTTATATAGATTAAACTGTTTGTCGATCAATTAAATACCAGAAATGGATAGATAAAAGAAGAACGACATTATGTCATTTTTAGATTGTAAAATTAGTAAATATATGGAGGGGGCAATTGAGACATTTTATACATATAGAAGCTATTGCGAGGAGTAAGTTACCTTTAAGCAGTGAATATTTTGGCAATTTGGACTAAAATCGCAACAAGACAATAATATTGTATTCAGAGATGAATGCAAGACTATTGATCCTCCAAACCATTTCCGTCCTCTGTTAATGTTGACGAATGGGGGATCACTACTAGATTTGGTTCCTATGAATGTGAGATCTTTACGTAGTAACATATTCTATAGGTAATATATAGCTACAACGACCAGTAATCCATTCTTAATCGCGTCAAAGCAAAGGGGAAGAAATAGTTAAAGTGTTATATAGGATACTAGTGAAATGTAGACTAAGTAGGGTACGCCTGTCAACTCTATTATAATTTCTTTTTGATATTTTAATATTTCTCAGGTTGATTTACTTATTATCTATGTTACAGTGTTTTTCAAAAGTTTCTGCTAGAACGACCTAATGAAATAAATATAGTATAACATTATTTTTTTATTATAGATCACTTTGATTGTTTATATTTCATATATCCCACTCATTATTGACAGACAGATAGGCAATATATTCTGTAAACTGAAATATAATATACGATATTTCATATTTCTGTTACCTTACGTTCGAAAATAGTGGTCTCTGTATAAAGAAAATCAAATTTTGGAAAGTTGAGTTTCTACTCCATAATCGAGCATATAACAATTTCTCAATACTGCTTTGTGTCATTATCTCTCGGGGTCGTCTTATCTTTAGCAAATATAAGTGGATCCCCGTGCTACAATACTTCAATGATAATATAAGGATTATAGTATTAATCCTATAGTCAATTGGGTAAATATTTTGTGGTTATAGATATTTTATACTCTTACCAGGTTTTGATAGATAACCGTATATTATATATATATTATTCAATATTATAGTATATATATATTACGAATGTTGTGTGAGGGATGAACAACTTCTAAAGAAGACTTTATTTGGGATTTTTTCTTGTGTATTTACTTCCCTTGGTTATTTTCTCTTTCCATTTGCACATCTGTGGTTTTTGGGCTTCGGGAGGTTGCTTTTTACAGAGCTCTGAAAAATGCTTTATTCATTCAAATTTTCCAAAGAAGCTTTTAACCACCCTTCCTGCGCTGGTGTGCCCCTCACTGCGGCACGCCTTCTCTTTTTTTTTTTGTGTGGGTGGTAGTTTTGGGCCTTCATACGCCTGGTTCGAAAACACATCATTTCCGTGATTAGATTCCCTAATTTCCCCTCATGTTTGTTTAAAAATTTATAGAGCAACAAAGATGATTTCCGGGTTTGAGGGTAAGCGCTATGAGGAGAGGCTGAAGGAGTTTAGGAAGTTTTTCTGTAAAGAATTGACGGCGATTTTCTCAAGTGCGACATGATAACAAGACTTACAATCCAAAATATTTTACATCTATTGATAATATAAAGACCAATAAATTTTTCATTTTAGTAGAACATTGGAGCAGGTGACTCTAGTGGGCATATATAAAATCAATTAAGAAGAAATGCATTTTTGCCATCCTTGATTATTATAGAAGCATGCAATTTCAGTAAGTAGTGGTTTTTTGTATAAATTTTGGAATGTCTGCCTAGCGGAGGTTGTTTTTGATGCTGTGACCGGATTTCAAAACATCTTTAAGAAAGGGTTAGATTGGTTTATGGATGGTGGACTGAGGTTGCGGTATAATTATATTATATTTTGACTGAAGCCATAATTGGCGGTTTTTTAAGTTATATAGTTACGTTATTTAATGTTTAAGATAGTTGCATGTGTCGACCAATTAACTTAGGTTATTTAATGCAATTTGTGGTTGGATTTGGGTAATCATAAGTGGGTTATATATCATGTTTAGTTTTGGGTTGACTTATACCCAAAAATGTGGTGGATTAGTAGTTACAGACAATTATTGACCTACGGGCCCTTTTAGGGGTGCTGGTTGTGGGGATTTTAATGCAGGAGAGCCATGTTTTTTTGCGCATCGTTCTTTTAATTGTTAGTGGTTTGACTTTTGGGTTTTTGTTGGGATTACCATGTTCTGTTTCGAGTTAGCGCCCCAATGTGGCTGTTTTAGGGCTGTCTCTAATATTTTCTTAATCGTCTTCTTTGGCGTTATATCCTGCAGTGGATTTTATCTAAAGATACAACAGCACATTGAACATAAAACGGAGTCAATTTCTTTCTTTTAATCCCAAGAGTTATTGTTATTCGTATACAGAGAAGAACCGCTAATAAGTTTTCAACAATTTTAACATTTATTTAAATTAGATACGCATTTTTTAACGGGTCAAGAATTCGAATTGAGTTGAGGCCTGAGGGAGAAGCTTTCATTCGAATGAAGAATTTTTAACATATATGTGTCAATTGTGCTCATTGAAGCGGAATAAGAGCCTAAAACTTCGGCACATATTATAACAATAATAATGAACAAGGGCCGTCTTCGGGGGCTCGTCGTCGGGATTCTCCTATCGGGCCTTCGCCTAATCGCAAGCTGTTAGGCATGGTTTACGCGTACCATTGCGATCTGGCTCGTTACGGACCCTTGGTTTTGGGCGGCTTTGGGTTTCGAAATTGGAACGAAGAATGCATAATGGAACCGTGGCTACTAGGGTTTTTTTCTTACATCTGCAAACGCTGGCGGGTAATGCGGAAATGGATTACCAATTACGCGGAAGTATCTGAGAATAATGATTATAATTAGTTTTAATTTTAAAGTAATAATAATAATAATATATAGGGTGACAGGTCTTGATGTGTTTGTTTTGGGGGTTGTTTTGGGTGTTTGTGGTTTTGTGGGCGACGTGTGTCGGTTGTGCGTCTTCTTTAGTGGGTTTTCTGGGTTCTTTTTTGTGTCGGGTTGGGCGGGTTCATTTGGGGTCGGTGTTAGTTTTGGGAGTGGTGTTTTGCTACCCCCTCCGCTATGTATATATATTTATTATTGGATACCTTTTCAATTCGATATTTAATTGTTTAAACCCAAACTGGAAATTTATTGAATTAGAAACTACGATAAAAATGACAAGCCGCAATCTGGATCTCCCGAAATTCTCAAAACGTCTGATGATGGAATCAGTCGAGTTCCGAAACTTCGCTTTTTCTCGTTTATATATAGTATATAATATATTATAATATATATATATATTTATATATATAACATATATATATATATATATAATATATATAAATAATATTATAATAATATAATAATATATATATATATATATATATATATATATATATATACTATATATATAATATATATATTATATATTCATATGATATTATATATATTATATATATATATATATAATATATATAATAATATTATATTATATTATAAATATATATAGTATTAAATATATTATATATATATACTATATTATAAAATATTATATAATATATAATTATATATGATAATATATATATTATATAAATATATATCATATTATAATATAATCATATATATATAGTTTATATTACTATATATCTATATATATAGTATAATATATATATCTATATATCTATATAATATTTATATATCTATTATATTCATATATATATATTATATATAATATATATATATAATAAATATATATATATAGTATATAATATTAAAATACTTATATAATATATGATATATATATATATATATATAATATATTTATATTATAGTAATCAGTATGATTATTATATATAATATATTCATTATAATAATATATAATATAATAATATATATATATATATATTATATATATTATATATATATATATATATTAATATATATATATATATTATATATATATATATTAGATTGAAATAAACCCTTTGAGTAAAGATCTTTATAGGAGTTGATTTTTTATATTTATTGAATTATCCAAATTACCCTAAATAAATTCAAGCTTTCGTGGGTATGGATCACATCACATTCCTGTACACTTCCTTCAGGACTGATAAATAAAGCTTCTCCATCCCATAATTTATTTGGACTATATGATTATATATATATATATTTTATATTATACTGTTATATTATATTTATCTACTATATTATATATATATATTATATATATATCATATATACTTTTTTATTCGTATAATAATTTTCGGATAGCATCTGGTTAAGCTGTTATAAATCCTACTTATTTCTACTACTTGCGCTGCAAGTTTGTGCCTCAGGCCGTAAGCTTGTGCTCGGCATTTTTTTAAGCTCATTCTCACTTTATCAAAATATTAAAAAGATAAAGTTGTAAAATATTTATATTATTATTATTTATACTATATTTTTTATTATATTTTTTATATTATTTTTATATATTATTTATTAAATTATATTTTCTTTTTATTTATTTTCTTATATTTTTTCCTGTATTTATTTTCTTATTTTTTTATTTATTTTCTTATATTTTTTTTATATTTATATTATTGTGCCATTTTTCGTTATTTTGTTGCTATGCTTAAATCGTTAAGAATATTTGTCTTTTTTTCGATTTTTGCTTGCTCGGTTTTTTTTGCAATCTTTACCTGAATATATAATGTCATAGAGATGCTCACTCATACGTTAAGGTATTTTCTTTTATATTTTTTTCATATTAGTTTGCTTATTTTTTTTTCTCGTGTCTTGCTGTAAGTTTTAAAATTTTCATAGAAAACTAATATTATATAGTAAACTATATATCTATGATGGTTGGATCCTGTTCTGTGTAATTATATTGCTGTTCGTTAATTTCAATAATGTAATCACCTTTATATATTTCTATATTTTTCTTTTTCTAATAGATTAAACAGTTGATTTAAATAGTTTGATTTTTTTTTTCTATATTTTTTTTATTTTTTACATTCATGTCTTTTTTGCTTGTAATCCTTTGAATTATATTGTTCTTTCTGTGGGTTTTTTATATGTGTGGTTTTCTGTTAATTCGTTAATATTTTTTGTGTTTTTCTCCTCGAAGTCCAAATCAGAGCATTTCATTGTCTCTATTATTTTTTTTATTGTCTATATATTTAAATATTCTCTGACTTGTTCTTTTTCCTTTTTCTTTATGTATTTTTCTATTTTTTTTTTTTTATTTTTTTCTTTTTTTGTTTTTTTTTTTTTTTCTTGTGAAGTGGTGTTGTGTTGCTTGTGCACTCCTCAACTAAGTGTGTTCCTTAACTTGTAATCTATTTTGAACTTGTTCTCATCTAGGCAACTGTTAATTATGTGTTTATTTCTAATAGGCTTTATTTATTTTTGTTATTTTTTTTTGCAGGCAGTATTGCATTTAGCTAATATCTTCCTATATCTATTTTCATAAAATAAATAATATTAGAATTGTTGTAAAATATTAATTTCCTGGATTCCATATTTCTTGCTATTGCTGTGGTGTTTAAGTTAATCTTTAGTGATCCTGTTTTTCATTGATCATATATTTTTTTACGCTCGTTGGTTAAATGTCCTTTATGTAATTGCTATTTTATTTTTTTGGAAATAATGCTATGGTAGTTATTCATATTGACTAATTTTCTAATCCTTGTTGCTCTTCATATTATTTGCTTTTCTTGCATTAATCTCTGTATTCGTATATTGCCTTGAAGGCGCTTTGTGACGTGTATGGGCAATATTACTTCGACGTGTTTGTCATGTTGTTGTATCTATTGTGTGTGGAGTAGAGGCATAGTGAATCCATTTATTACATTGGACTTGCTAATTTTGCAATTGTACCAAATGTCGTCAAAGGGTTTGAGTATTAATTTGCTTTAGCGTTAATATAGTCTTTCTGATTTTAAATTGTCTGCTAGGTTGATTATAGTGTTGTTTAATATAATGAAGTCTTTTGGTAGCTCTATTGAATATTTGAATTGTGTATAAATATTGTGTAATTTTAGTTTATATTGTCCATATTTATTGTATATAATATTTTATTATAATATTATTATATTCATATATATATATTTTATTTATATATTTTATATTATTATATTTATTTATTTTTTTTATTTTTAATTTTATTTTTTATATTTATTTTTTTATTTTTTTTATTATATTTTTTTATTATATATAATATATTATTTATATTTATTATTTTGTTTTTATCTTTTAATTTTATTATTTTTTTTTATTTTTTTTTTTTATTTTTTTTTTATATTTATGTTTTTTTTTAGTGATTTTTATTTTTTTTTTTAATTTTTTTTTATTATTATTTTATTTTTTTTTTTTTTTTATATTTATTTTTTTTTTTTTATGTGTATTTATTTTATTTTTTTTATTATTATTTTTCTCTTTGATTTTGTAATATAATATTCCAAGAGTTTGTTTAATGACTTCGTTTTTACTTCTTTTTTAATTTTTTCTTGTTAATTTTAAATCAGGAGTAAAATCATTTTTCATATATTATAAAGTTTACACTTCCTGTTTTATTGTTTATGCTCTTTTTAAGTAGGCGAAACTTTTTTTCAGGTATAAATAAGAAGAACAAGCACACTGTAGTGCTACCCTGATTGCTCCTTCGTGCCATTGAACCCACACATGGTCCGCGAGTACAGTTTCCTTTCTCTACTTGAAATACTGCGAGCTAAAGTACAACATATAGAAGATATAGAAGCTGTATGAACGAACTTCAAGTGACATATCAGTCCTACGTGTATCAACATTCGCCAAAGACACTCAATCAAGTAAATTAACATGACTTGGAATAGAGATCGTTGGGTCTTCGTAAGCAGGACGCACAAACTTCTTGCATCTCCGGTCTTAGTGAGAATCAACTCCTTCTGATCTCAAGAAAACTACATACTTTTGTTACAGAAATGAGACGAAGCAGTTTCGAAAGTGTCTTTGCAGTGCTTCTTGACTAGCTCATTTGGCTGTATTCGCATGATGTAACAAGGTTTAATTGAAGCTTGGCGTTCCCATACCAACAGAGTGAATGATGGCTCTTCATTGATTTTTCTACAGAAGCTTTTGAAGGAGTACCTCTTCAAATATTGGCATAAAATGGCTCCGTACGTATTGCCCATTCAGTAGTTAAAAGAAAGGTCCAAAATATATTGAAGTATTATGATTAATTACATCAAGTACTTAACACAACTGGTTATTGTGGTGATACTCAAGGTAAGGATATATTTCCCAGTTTCTTCTTGTCATTAAAACCTTTCATTTTTAAAAAAATTACTATGAAAAAAAACTAAGTTCTTAAGAAACATGCATACTATTTCATATAAAGAAACACTAGTTTTTCAATATTTAATTTAATACATTTAATGTATTTAAGAAATAATCCTTTCTTTCAGGTTGTTGTGCCTTCTTCTTGGGATTCAAGGAGGCTACACAAAATAGTCTTGACTTCATAGTGTCTATGGGATAGCCGTGCTGATAGTCTTCAATATAAGCAAAAAAACTGGCCAGACCTCGAGAGACATTCAAATTGGCTGCCGACAAACGTGTAGCTGAACCGTAGTCCCTCCAAAATGATGTTTACGCCTCCTTTCAATTATAAAAGCTTGGCTGTGAAGAACTTTGTCAAGCACGAATAAAGAGGCCAAGCTTTTAACGGTATCTACTGCAGACAAATTCCCACACATCAGTGAGTGCAAAGCCTCCATGCAGGACATAGTCTTGACGGATCCCCAATGTAGAACTCTGTATAAGGAGAGCATTTTTAACACAATAATGGAGAAGCCAGTGAACAAGAGCATGGGATGCTTTAGTAAGGTAATTGAGGTTTTCTGGAATTAAAAAAAAAAAGGCAGCTTTCAAAGAAATATATCTCACATATAAATGAGCTTATGAAAAGCTTCGGAAAAAAATGGGAGCTCTGCAATGTCATAAAATGCATTTTGCCCCCATTCACATCTTGACTTGGACTTCTTCCCTGAAAATATTGGGGCAGCCAGTGAGGAACACGGCGAAAGATTTCACCAAGACATAAAGACGATGAAACAAGAGATCAAAGGACGCTGGGACATCCAACATGTTAGCTGACATTGCTGTGTCTTAAACGCGACGAAATCCAACATATCGTTCACAACGGATAAATCATCAAAAGGCTTGTTCTTGGAAATAGTTTCTTTGCGCCATCTTGGGTAGGCGCTCTAAGTAGTCTGTCAGTTTAAAATTTAATTAAAGGAAAGTCGAATTGAGTGTGATTGAATATGTTTTTCCTAGTTTTAAGTATTACCGTAATTTATTAAATAAATTTGATATAAAATAACGAATTTTTCTTAAAATTACCCCAATTTCTAAAAGAAGTAGTGCGGCTGGATCTCAAAAACCAGACCTGATTGAGTACAAAATGAAATGTCACATTTCACTTTAGGACGGACAATTTCTCTAGGATCATTCAATAAACCCCCGGAACAGAATCATTTTCTTTTTCAATGGCAGGCCTGTGTATTTCGGTATATAAATCCCATTTTGTTATTTTTTTTTCCAAGAATCCAACAGTGCTCCATCAAGTACTAATCCATGTTTAATAAACAAAAGTTACATAGCAAGAAATCACGGTCGTTAAACAAGAAGTTAGTGGCTAAAAACTGGATTAAGCATATTCTTATCGAGCGCCGTATACTCAATGAAAAAACGAAAACGGTCTAAATTAAAAAATCAAAGAAAATACTAAAATCAATTCAGTGTTAGTCGCTTCGTATTAATTACAATATGATTAAAAGGAGATAGAACTCAAAGCAAATTTCACAAGTAAACAGTATTAGTGGACTTGATCCTCTCTATTTAAGTGCAAGCCAGCACTAGTACCTTTACCTTGGGACTTAATTTCTGATTCTATCGTCCTTTAATCAAAAAGTTGCTTGGCCTAGCAGGCCCCGAATACACAAGCCCTTGTTTTTTCTTTCTGATGGATAGTTTTTGTTTCCATGAAGAAATCAACCTTTCTTCTTCTCCGCTAATCTTCTAAGTTTAGCCTTTATCCGCTGCACCGTTTGTTGATAACTTGTATTACTCGTTTCTCGATAACACTTATCGCCCTAAAAAATACTGCATAACTGAATGTTCCATAAACCAAATGTTGTGATGAAAGCCTTTTCCAACATTGACCCCTATCCAATGATCTTTGAATATTTCGATTCTAGAAACATCTTATTCAAAACTTTCGCTACTAACCATTCTTATATCTTGTTATTAAAATGAAAATAATTGGCAGTTTCTTTTAAGATTAAAGAAAGCATTCCGATGAGCTTGAGGTCTCACATATCGTTTACAAATTCAATAGTCCGACTGTAACATTGACTATGTAGATCAAACTTTCCTATAACTAAATATGCGAGCCTTCAAACACATGATGCGCATTTCCTTTCGAACTAATCTGCCCATCTCTCAACCAGAGAATTTATCTGCCAGAGATCATTATGGAACCTCATAGCACCCTATATCTTCAAAATTCTCCATTCTTAAAATCTTCTACAGATGAAAGTCACTTACAAGATGTTGGAATCTATTTTTATAATAAACGACACTTAACCTACCTTAACATCCAATAGACTTTTTTGGGCAGCTCCTAATTGCCTTAGCTCAATTGCCGTGAATATCGTGCAAAAACAAACACCGATTTCTTCTAGGTTTACTTCTTGTTTTTGGCAAACAGTTAGAGATCAGCTGTTGTTCAAATAATGCCCGTGAATTTCAGATAAACAGAAATAATAAAATAATAAAATGGTGGTTACATAAAAAAATTGACTCAACTATTGTGATGATGTTTATCGAGTTTGGAAGAAATTAGTATTTAACATTTGGGATCGGAATAAATTTTCGAACCATTTTAGCGTAATTACGCGTTATTTTTCTTGTTTACCCTTTCGTAGAACGGTGCTAAAATTCACGTCATATCACAGGAAATAGCAACCGTATAGAATTAAGGAAATTCCTTTACTGTTTTTGGTAAGCCATGTCTTTACGATTTTGCGCTGTTTCAACAAAAACGAAAGCGCAGAGACTCGGCTTTTCTTAACCGTTTCGTTAAAGCACATGCAAATACGAAACGCCTATATTAACATACGGTAGGTCAGATAGATACGGAAAAACTACAGACAATTGCGGATATAGTATATTATATATAATATATAATACTATATAATTTATATAATATATATATATATACTATTATATATATATATATTAATTAATCTATTTATTATAACTATATATACCTATACACTAAACACCACTTATATATATATTAGGGATGGAGTCGACCAAAAATAAATCCACTCCCCCCGCACTCCGCACATCCATAGTGATTCTAAAAACAAAAAAAAAAAAACAACCGACTCCGACTCCTAAGAGTCGAATTTTTTTAAAACTGAAACTCCGACTCCCGAACTCCAGATGGAAAATTTAAAACAGTCACACAATTTTGTCTGATTACAACTGTACACAAACTTGGGGAAATTTAAATGTGCGTGAATGCTGTGTCGATAAAATAGGTGAAGAGCCTTACTAATATTATTCATAAAAAAATGATTTTAGAATTCTTTGTATCCACATATCAGTTTCTTAGAGTTACAAGCTTCAAGTTATAAGGTCATAAAACCAATCCAACTGCGATATAGTTGTAAACCAAAAGAAATCAGAGCTTCTTATCGAAGTTACAAAATCTTCACCTAGGAAGTATATAAAAAATGTTTGGTCTCTAAGAATGTTAAATAATGGATAAACAGTTACGGTCTTTTTTTTAAAATGCAACTGTGGGAATGAGGTTCTATAAAAATTTAAAGTGTTCATGCTCGAAAGTGGAGCGATGAATACTATACACTCAAAAAACACCTCTCACCATTTAGACCAACGACAATTTAATTGAATGTCAAAACAATCTTCATGCTCAGCAGCTTTTCTAAATTCGTAAGTAATTGGAAGATTCTTAGACGATCTCTTCACCTCAACAACAATATACGTTCCTTCAATTACTTTCATTAATATGTCATTACAATGGTTATTTAAAAGCTCTTTCCTAATTTTAATCTGTATTCTTTACTACCCAGCTTAGTTTCCATAAAGAATTATGACCTGTAAAATATTCTTGATTTAACCTTTTCTGAATATTTGCATGTTGATTCTAAATAAGGAAGTGAGCCAAAATACAAGAAGTAGATCAATAATAGAAAATCTCAGAGGGTATACAATATCTTATCATTCAAATATTTTTCAAAGCATCTCTACAATTGGCTTCTCTATGGTCAGAAAACCATGTTTACAGTCTCCGGAAAGAATTGTTAAATTCCATCTTGTCAAAAGTTTTCTGGAAGATTGGGATTTCCCAATAATTCTCATCTCAATGACAAGAAGCATAAAATACCGAAAAGCAGATTGTGATAAAGACCGCGTTGGCTAATTAGTCGAACCATAGTCTATACGAGAACTCCAACAAAATATTATAAATAAATAATATATATATATATATATAAATATATATATAATATATATATATATATTATATATATATATAAATATATTATATATATATAGGTGATGACGATACCATGTAATACGGTACGTGGTATCGGTCGACTTTTTGAGGTATCGGGTGATCGGGAATGTTTGGAGATCATAATAGTAGTTGTATTCGGTAATAATTTTGGCCAGAATTACCTTTACGATACCCACACCACGTTGCGTCCTGAAATTGATTCTCTTGATATATGATATATATATATATATAATATAATAGCTATATATATATCATATCATATATAACGTAATATATATATATATATATAATATAATAGTAATATATATCATAATAGAATAATATATATAATATATATATATAACTATACTATATATTATAATATATCATAGTATATATATAATATGTATATATTATATATCACCGTACCATGTCCCGCGTATGGCAGGCGTGGTGTATGACTAGTTGATAGAGGTTTTGAGCGTTATAACACCATTCAACCGAAACTCAAGACTTGATAGGAGTGGTTTTCAGCAACCTGGCTCCCAGCGCAGAAGAATTTAGAAAATTTTTCTTCACCAAAGAATTTTTGAAATTTAGCCTTTACCCTTTCTAGAAATAAGTGTTCACTTTTTCTTTTTCTAAATTTTTGCTTTCATATATATAATATATATATATATATACTATATATATACTATCTATTAATATATAATATATATATATATATATTATATAATTATATATATAATAATATATATATTATATATATATATATATCATCTTTCTTTCTTTCTTCACCTTCCTTTTGCCCCCAGATTTGCGGGGTGAAAGTGCGCTCAAGTGATCGGAAAGAAAGCAGTAAGGCAGAACATGAGACACAAACGCTGCGAAAAGAAAGCCCAGCTTACCGCTCCCCTCTGTAACATTAATTAGTGAAGCTCGTCACAGGACAGAAAGATATCCCAACCTCATCAGAGCTCATGGACCCAACGAACGGACCCTCACTAGGAAAGTCGTTACAATAGTACAGGGTTCCATACCTGGCCCAGGTGTGCCACAACCATGCACTCCTAATCAATACAATAACCGCCATTCTGTCTCTATCATGCAACCTTTATTCTCGCCTTCTTGCAAAAATCTCACATTCTATCTCCTTCAGACATTTCGTGTCACCGACTCAAATCACCTTCCTCTTCGGTCCTCTCAGCGGTCGGCATTCCAACACATCTCCACTTACATCTGCTTAACCAACCGCTTCATCCATTATCCTTCACATGACAACCATCTCAAACATACTGTTCATTTATTCCTTCTCATTTACCCCATTCTCAACACACACAACTTCTCTAATAGTCATCATCCTCATTTTATCTAATCTCTTCAACCTATCATGCCCCTAAATTGTGCATGCTGAACACAATTGAATACTTTAAGATACTATACTCTCTTATTCCAGACCCATTAGTCTCACTAATACATACAATTACAAAGGTACAACATAACCCTCCGACATGAAGACTCTAGGCGCACAGATCAAGACTTAGTCCCTTACATTCACACAACGATTTAATGTGCACCCGCAATCTTCCTAACCATGCAACAAATTTCCTACTACAACTCTGATCATGCCGTTCCCTTCTCGATCCACACACCTAGAATATTTTAACTCAAGACACTTGCTCCAGCTGCTCATTCATTCTAACATACTCTCACACGAAAGGACTATCCTTCACTCAAACCATAACCGATTACTCTTCATCATGAACGTTTACATTTCAAACCCCTCCTTTACATACCCTGCCAAATCTCTCTACCATCCTCTCAAACTCCTCGTCAATTCGCCAACACAGAACCACAATCATCCGCAGTGATAAACGGTAGGAGCACCTCACTTCCTTCCTTCTCCATCATTCTAACACCATTTCCTGCCAATCCCACCTCAATTCTTTCATAAACCCATTCCATATTACAACATTGGATAACCACGGCAGACATAAAAACACCTGTCACTCCGACTATGTAAATCTAACCAATCCACCACTTGAACCATTTATTCTTCACACGTTCACGATCGCATACATACTTTTGAATTCCATCAGAAGCTACCCAACCCAATATCATATATACCTGCATAAAGTTTCCCTATTAACGTATGATAATACGCCTGTTGTAAATCTATATAGAATCAAGTAACAGTCCTCATTCTTCTCCTCTTCTCATCATTTGTTTAACATGTACAAGATTATGATACCCACTCTTTAACAACACCCAAAATCACCTGTTCTCTCACAACCTCCCCTCAAGTCATCGACGCCCTCTTTCACGCAAAGATCCCAGATATACCTCTCCCTAACACTCATAAACTATTCCTCCCTATCATTTCTTATTATACAATTCCATTTTCTCCTACCTTTATAGGGTATATAATCTCCCGCTCTCACTCCAATGCCCCCTGGAACTATACCTCCAAAACGTTCTATTACACAATTCAAATCCAATCAAATCACATCCTTCGGCATTCCGCTCGTTGACCTCATTTCACTAGTATTTTCATCTATACTGCAGATTTTATACCATTCTTCAACTTTCTCCTCTACCCTTCCCTCCTCCTTACTAATTCACCCAAATAACTATCTACATACTTCTTACATCAAAACAACACATTCACTAACACTTCACATTATGTTAAATATTGTTCAGATTTTCGAAGTGTTTCTCCCAACACCCCCCTCACTCCATTTCATCCATTAAAAAGGCACCATCTATTCATATCTAAAGCAGATCCCGTATTACTCATTTTTAACCTTGTTCGGCTTCTTTCCAAAGAGCTTTTCCCATTACCCTTGTATTCCCTCATCATGATCCTCCTTCCAACAACTGTTCATTTACTCTTTTTTTCCTTTTCTATATGCACTTTTCAGTATTCCTTTTTTCCTCCTATAAGTATTCCAAGCCATACCTTTTCTATTTGAAACTTCATTCATTGCTATTTTTTAGTACCTTTACCCGCTTTCAATCATCTCTCAGGTCACACCATTCGTTCCTTGTTAACATTTGCTTCCTACTTTAGCAAATCCACATACTTCTTTCACTGAACTACAATATGCTTCCTTCATTGCCCCCAGATTGTTGCTTTCAGTCTATCAAACGTTGTTCACATATCACCAATTTCACTAAGCGAGCGATCTACTATACTTATACTTATTGTCTTGCTTCAGCTTACTGTCTCAATCTTATTTTACCTCTTCCTTCGTATCCAACAACTCTTCTCATCCAACCCCCACTGAATCTCTAATTTCTAACATTGAACAGACATAATGTAATCCGATAATCCCATTCCAACCCCTCACTATGACTTAACAATCCAACACATACTCTCAACATCATCTTCTTCAACCAACACACCAATCAATCATACATTTTGCACTTCGAATGATCATCTTCAGTACTACACCAACTCTTATATACTTTGATAACTCTTGTGTTAAAGAAACGTATTATTACACAACATACCTCTCTCTTCAACGAGAACAATCACCTTCTACATTCTCATTTCTTCCCTCTCGCCTGCCACCCAAAAACAGCTGATTGATATCCCACCTTTTTTGTATCACCTAATCCAATCCATTCAGGTCACCCACCACACTATTATCCGAGATCTCCTAACTTACCCATCTTCAGAACTATTTCAAATTATCCCGAAAAAATCGTACCTCTTCTTCAACATTTCCCCTCAAGACTGGACCACGTCACGAACAACCAACACAATACCTGACCTTTTCAAACTTAAAATTCTACCTATTCAGAATTGCTAGGACTTCACTAAAACAAGTCCTAGCCCATAGCTGTTAACATCAGGTCTTCAATCAATTTGCAACCCTTCTGCTCCTCTCCTCATTCTCTTCCACATCCAGGCTAACCGCCCACATTTCACACACAGTCCACTCGCAAACTTCCCTCTTCCTTTCTCTTTGTTTCAGTCGACGAGCGCAGGCCAAATCAAATTCTGCGCCTTTTAAATACATCCTACTTTCTCCTCATCTCCCTCCCGTATTTATTCCTCTGACATTCCATGTACCACATTCGATCTCAGTGACAGTTTCGCCGAAAGATTAGAATCCGTTTTACGGCGAATCAGACCTGCTCCGAGGCCGCCAGTTTGCATTCTGGCAAGAAATAGGATGGTAGTAAGGCAGCCAACCAACCTAATCAACCCGCTTAAGTCGCTCTACGCGACCACAGGACATAGCGATAGGGCAATTCTTTCTCCCCACACACAAGGGAAATGAGTCATAGGGAATTTCTGTAATCAAGATTGAAAACACAGAATTCCAGATTTTTTGAAAATGAGGGAAAGAGTGGCACGTTGCGCCGATATCTGCCTGTAAAGGGATCAAACTGCTAATGGCACGAATGCGTGACTCTGGGCTTTTACCGGGCGCTGGGGTCGGTATGGGTTCGGACACAAAAGACCCACTCTGCATTGGTTCTCCACAACAGCTATCCCATGCAACCAGTTAACAAGAACATACACCACTATGATAATATATAAAATATATAACTATATATATATATGATTATAATTAAATATATATTATATACTATATATATATATATAATAATAATAAATATATAATTAATATATAAAATATATATATATATATCCGCAATTTGACTGATAATTTCCTAGCTATCTGACCTCCTGTATGTTAATATAGAGGTTTCCGATTTTTTGTAATTGTGGCTCACAACTAAGAAATACTCGTTTGCGTTCGGTTTTTGTTAAACACTTAAGCGCAAAATGGTAGAATGGCCACCACACTATAAGGAATTCTCCTTTAAATCCTCTATAAGGTCGTGCTATTCATGTGAGTCGCTTCGCATCTTAGCACGTTTCTAGCTTCGAAACATGTGCAAACCAAGAAAAAATGACCGGCGTGGTAGGGCCTAACCACGGCAGTCATTGTCTCTGAAATTGATGATAATTTTCATCTCAATATAATCCAGCCTTTAATCTAAATTTTATCCAATTCGACTATAACCTCCTCACACATAGTTTGATCCAATTTTTTTGTAGTATAAACTATGTTGATATTTTTTTTATTTCTGCCGATCCGAAATCCGACGGGCTTCCCATCAACAGGTAGCATGAATTCAGTTGCTTTTAGCCAAAAACCAAAATGAAGTACAACCTCATAAAGAAATCGTGTTCGTTTTCGCACGAAATTCAGGCAATTATTCAGGCAATTCACGGAATGCAAAGAATTATGGATGTTAAGTGTATAGTTTTAGCGTGTTTATATATAAAGCATTATCCCAATTTTAAGCTTTTCATTTAGTAAAGCTTCTTTGGAAGAAGAATGTTATTTTTTGAAGAGATATAACGGTTGCCATATGAGGTCATGAGTGATTGCTCTGACAGGCTAAATTCTCCTTGTTGAGAAAGATGGGGGAGATTTATTCGAAAGAAATCCAGTCGTTTTGAAAAAGCTCCTCGCATGATGTTTGAAAGGCTCGTAGTTATTCGGAAGTTTCTGATCTATACATAGTCGTCTAAAAGTCGAAAAACATTATATCTTGTCAACACGATATGTGACTCAAGGTCATGGACTGCTTTTAAAATCTTAAAGAAACTGCCAATTGTGTGTTTGTCTTGTTAATCAAAAGATATAAAGACTGCATTGGATGGAATAGTTTTTTGTTTAAGAATGTCTTTCTAATCACTGAAAAGTGAAGATCATTGGAAAGGGGTCCAATGTCAGGGAAGCCGAGCATGAAACAGAAGTTTTAGGAACATAATAATTGCAGATAGATTCAAGGCGCGATAGCATGTAATTCGAGAAAACGAGTCAAACAGGTTTATCAAAAAGGCTCTAAAGCTAGAAATTTACGGAAAGCAATGGTAATTTCCCTTCCTGGAAAAACTTCCGACATACAAACAAATAACGAAAAGCTTGTGGTGAATGCGGTGAACTTTTTAACTCCGCAACTTCTTATCCGATAAAGGCAATTAGAAATTAAAAATTCTCCCAAAAATTATTAGTAGACCTTGCGATAATAGAAGTAGCAAGCCACCATACTTTACTTGGGCCTTAATACATTTCCGGTGCTGTCTCCTTCATTTCATAAATTGCATAAATCCAAATATTGTTATATCACATGGAGATGTTATATTTCTACTCTCTTTCATTTCATATACTAGAACCGTTTTCGCTTTTTGTCATTTAGTGCTTACGGCTCGATAAGAATGCTCGTTTAGCAACGAATTTCTGTTAATAGCATTTTCGTGCTAAGGCATATATCTTCTTAAAGCAATTGATACAGCTTGTTGTAGGAGCACGTGTTTCTGGAATAAAGGCAGGAATAAACAAGAATTGAAAACGTCTTATAATCTTATAATTGGATCACTATTTTGTCGGATGGTTTCATCCATTTGGATAGAAATTAAGATTTTAAAGCTGATTTCTGAATTGAAATATTTA
>JABUQX010036172.1:32500-50993 GCA_015478945.1 Trachelipus rathkii | reverse complement strand
CCTACCCTTCCTTATCTTTTTATTCTCCCTAACTCAGATTTCTATTTTTTCCTCTCTCTCTCTCTCTCTCTCTCTCTCTCTCTCTCTCTCTCTCTCCTCTCCTTCTTCTCCTCTTCTACTCTCACTCTCATCTCTCTCTCTCATCTCTTACTCTCTCTCTCTCTCTCTCGCTCTCTCTCATCCTCTCTCGTCTCCTCTCTCTCTCTCTCTCTCTCTCCATTTTCACCAATCAATTTATTTGTTCCCTTTTCTTGTTCTTTTGTTGTACAAAAATGGAGAATGGAAGAAAATATCTACATATATACAAATTCTTTGAATTTTGCATATGAAAAGTTTTTCAAACAATTTTATTTAAAATCTTGAAATAAATTTTTAAGATTTTCCTCATCCACACAAATAAATACATTTCTGTAATGAAGCAAATAGGCAAAGAAATAGAAACAATGGAAAAGATTAAAAAAAAAATCTTTTTTAAATGAGTCTTTTTTTTATCTTCATGAGACTGATATTAAGGCTTGTTATAGATAAGAATGAATTTTATTAATGTTTAATCTAAATTACCGTTCTGTAATAAAATGGCCAAACTTTAGATAAATCCATTAAATTAGATAAATTATTATTGAATCTTTGATAAAGAATTTTAGATAAGGTACCATAAGAATAAGTAATTATAAAGCTTTATATGAGTCTTTATTATAACGTTAAATGATACGAATAGATTTAGTAGAAATTGCCTCAAAACTTTATTTCAATCTGAAAAAAACGTTTTACATACAAATTACTCATAAGTTTATAATATTTCTACGAAGATTTAGATAGAGTGATGCAAACCTAAGCTAGCAGGTTACCCAGTTTGTCCTAGATAGTAAAACCAGAAGTAGAAAATTCATTGCTTTAATTAAGGCTACAAAAGATATATAAGTTCGACGGATTATTTGGTATTAGAGAAGTGAATCTTTCAAACAGAAATAAAATTTTAATATTTTTTTTTCATATGTCTTTGTATCTAACTTCTAAATGTTTCATGTCCCGACGGAGTGCATAGGAACTACCCGAGATATGGGATGCATACTCCATGCAAAAGCGAACGAGGTTCATAGATGGATGAAGCAGGTGATGTAGCTTAAAGAAATTTTGTAGAAGCTTCAGGATGACATCTAACCTCTACAGTTTACACACGTGCATTAATATATTAGCTGTGTGGAGCTTACACTCTATTAGTTTTTACTATAGTTCTGACTCAAACACCTTAAATTTTTCATCTCCGGCTCCGGCGACTGAAAATTTCCGGCTCCAACTCTTGCGCTATAAAGATTTCAGAATCAAAATGTTGACAGCCATTAACAGGGTCTGCAACAGACAGATACATTCAATGTAAAATTTGATAGTGCTACATTGCAAATATTGTTTAAAAAATATATTTTTATTATATAAATAAGCAAAGGAAATGATATGATTCCTGAAGGGAAAAACCTAGGCAATGTTATTGGCTACATTAGAAAAGGGGAAATATAAAGAAAATGATTTTCCTTCCCATCAAAAATATTATCGTTTTGTTCATTACAATAATATACAGTATATATATATATATATATATATATATATATATATATATATATATATATATATATATTATATAATTATATATTATATATATATATATATATATATATATATATATACCAGTATAATATACACAGTATATATATATATATATATATATATATATATATAAATATATATATATATATAATATATATATATATATTTATATATATATAATATATATATATATATATATATATATATATATTATATATATATATATATAAATATTAATATATAATATTTTTTAACCATATTTAATTTTTAATTATAATAATTATTTTAAAAATAATATATATATAAATATATATATATTATATAATAATATAATATAATATATATATTATATAAATAATCACCCACCTTCTCTCCCCAAAGACTGGGGGCTAGGTGGGGCGTAGCATGCACTGGAAGCAAAAAGTAGTCAGAAGGAAAATATTGACACCAAGGCGAAAAAAGAGAAGCAACCCATATTACCTTGCAGTGTAAAATTCCGCCCCGCCAGTTCAGAAAAAATGTTATCCACCCCTAGAAGCATTCAAGGGAACGCGCGACTGACCCTCCACATTTATGAAATTCTCGTCAATATTTTGAATTCAATTCATCTCTAGCCCATAAAAGTGGTTCACAACTCCATACGCCCCTCAACAGAATACCCCGCCATTCACCGCATTTATGCATACTTTTCTTCCGCCTCTGCATTTACTCACATTCCTCCTTTCCAGGCACTTCCTTTACTGACTCAATCCCACTTTTTCTTATGTCTCCTAGCCAGGTTTCGATTTCCCAGCATACTACCACTAACATTCGCTTAAATTCAACTGACTATCATCCATCCTTTTCACATGATCAAACCATCTCAATCTCCTTTCATTTATTTTTCTCTCATTTACTCATTTCCTTAAACACCACACAACTCCCTAAGCGTTTTCATTCCATTTTATCAAATCTTCTCACAGCCTAACCACGCCCCTAAGATGTTTCCATTGAACACATATATACTTTAGATCTATAACCTCTTTTTTCCAGACCATAGTTTCCACTACTATACATCAACACTAGTAACAGCAACAACATACGCCTCATGTAAGAACATAGCGCACTCAAGACTTAGTCCCTTTACATCCACCAAGGATTTAATTGCCCCAGCTGCCTTCCTACCATTCACAACTTTCCTACTACACTCTGCATTATCCGTTCCCTTTTCATCAAACATATATCCCAAGTATTTAAACTCAGACACTTGTTCCGGTTGCTTACTATCCAGCATAACTTCACATCGAGGACTGTCCTCACTCCACAACCATAACCTTACTATTTTCTACGTTACTTCAAACCACTCCTTTTACACACCTGCCAAATCTCACCAATCCCCTAAAACTCTCTTCAGATTCCCAACACAAAACAAACTCATCCGCATATCAATAGGTAGGGCACCCTTCACTCTCTTCCGTTCTCCATCATTCTAATACCTTCCTCTGTCACTTCACCTGTAATTCTTTCATAACCTAATCCACATACAAATTGAATAACCAAGGAGACACAACACATCCCTGCCTCACTCCGCTAATCGAATATTAAAACTCAAAGTACATCTTTTCAAGCTCCATTAATTGCTTACACACGCGGTTCACGACTGCTCGATGCGAGTAACAACTTTATATTGATTAGCATTTAGAAAGGGAAACCTACCACTAACATTCATAATATTCACAACACCTGCCATAGAGCTTCCCTATTAATCATTATCTTGAAAATGTTGCATGCATATAAAACCTAGATACAATTGTATTCTTCTTCTCTTCTCATTTACGCGTTCAATCATTATGTATTCAAGATTAAAGATTCGGAAATCCAATAACATCCTCTTACTGTCTAACTCACCTGATTCATCACCGAATTTGAGAGGGGCGCTCCTTTAAGACTCGACGCACTTCTTTCGAATCAAAAATAACAAGCATATATACTTCCTTACAACACTCAATAAAACTAAATCCACTATAATTTCGACGACAGTACGGTAGCTGATCCCCCATTACCCTCTATTAAAGAGAGTACTACTATCATTCGTTCCTTCTAAATCCCTCGAACTATCACCGCTCCATCATAAAACGCTTTGAACTGAACAACTCCAAAATGCCACTCAATTCACTTATCTCACCTCCGTTCTTTGATCATTTCACCAGTGATTTCATCTGTACCTGCAGATTTACAATTCTTTAAGTTTCTCACTTTACCCATTACCTCCTCTTTACTAATGACCTCATCCCCAAAATGCCTATTCCTTCTTGCACCATCAAACCCTACCACACATTCACTATCACACACCTACACCCACCAATATTAGGCCGATTTTCGAAGTGTTCCCTATCCACACTCTCCTTCACATCCATCTTCATCAGTTACGAAAAGCACCATCCCTATTCATTATTTTAAGCAGATTCCCCTTATTTTCATTCTTAATCTTTCGCACTTCCTTCCAGAAAAGCTTCCTATTCCTTCCAAACTGTTCATTTACTTCTTTTTTCATCCTCCTACGTATGCAGGCTTATTTGTATTTCCCTTTTTTTTCCTCCTTATAAATCCAAAAATCTTTCTTTTGAAACCTCCTCATTGGCTTTAAGTAGTAAACTCAACCACGCTTCTTTTTACATTATTAACGCTTGATTCACCTCTTTCATTCCGACACTCGCTGTTAAACATTCTTAACTTCCTACTTATGCAACATCCAATCATAGCATGCTTTGCACTACTTGTTGATAACCGCTTCCTTCATTATGCTCCCAGATTTGTTCCATGTTTCACTTGTTCACATTTAACTGAATTTAATTTTCAAGCGCTCTTAAATACTTAACCATTATTACCATGGTTGTTCACTTAACTTCTCACTCTTCCTTTTACTTACCTTCCTCATCCATCCAAGGCCCCACCAACTTCTAATTTACTGCATAAAACAACACATAATGATCACGATTAATGCCCAATTTTCCTAAACTCCTTCACTGAATAACTCCAACCACCATTCTCAACATCTCCTTCTTCCCAGATTACAAAACGCTCCATACTTTCACTATCGATACCCATAACTCTACTACAGCAACTCTAGTATTACTTATTGAATTACATCTTGTGTTAAAAAAAAAAAGGTATGTACTTTACATAACATACCTCTCTCCTTAGAAAAATTCAATCACCTTCCTACCATTCTCATTTTCTCCCCTACCCCAAAACCACCTGTTGTAATACCAATCCCTTTTTTGTTTTTGATCGCCTATCCAACCATTTATTTCACCCAACACAATCAACTAAATTCCATACTCACCTCATCCAAAACATCATTACAATTATCTCAGAACATCGCAACTCTCTTCAGATGTACCCTTCAGTGGACTACTCTTACCCCTACTAGGCCTAGGAGTTTTGCTCATAAAATTATCCATTTAGAGAATTTTTGTTAGTACTTACACACACACAAAATACTAACATAACTCTATCAAACTATATCGAAAGACCCCGAGCTGCACTTCTCTTCCTCTCTCATTCCTTTTCCACACCAGCACCACACATTTCACACCACACACTCATTTTCACCATTTCCTTCATCTTTGTTTTCCGAGTTCACAGCAAGCAAATCAAATTTGAACCTTCTAAATATATCCATCACCTACTCTCCTTTTCAATATTTATTCCTTTGACATTTCCAGGTACCCATACGATCATACATTTTCGCCGAAAGTTAGAAGGTCGCTTACGGGCGATCAAGACCTTCTCCTCCGCATGCATTACCATTCCTGGCAAAAAATAAGTGTAGGTTGGGCAGTCCGACCCAATACCACTGCCTTGTTCGTCGCCTTCTGGACTACATGCAGAACATACGTTGTGGGGTAAATCTTTCTCCCCCCACACACCAGGAATATAAGGGATATATATATAAATGTATGTATAAATATTATATATTATAATAATATATATAATATATATAATATTAATAATATATATAATAGTATATATATATATAATATATATATATAATATATATTATATATAATATATTATATATATATTATACACAAGGCCACTGGGCATGTTACAGCTGCTTATCTAAGAGAGGAGAAGCTAAAATCAAGGGGAAAACCACGTGTCTAACCGTCTTTTCACAAAGAATCATATACAGAATAAATTAACTAAACACAGACCTCAGGTGTTGCACAGATTTGCGTTTTTGAAGTGGGATATTTTTTTCAACAGTGAAATCTTTGAAATCTTAAAAAATCTTCGAAATTTGTTGGAATAAAATGAGACACCACAATGAACTGATCTATTCTTGACAATAAATCTCTGAACGAAAATCATGCGAAAAATGTGAGAATAACATCTGGACTGTGAAATGTGTTGTGATGCCTATTTTTGAAGTTGGAATCAGTGTCATCGTCATATCGTAATTGTAAAAGTGGAGTATTCAGAGTGTCTGACTGACATTGTTAATCAGAAAAAAATAAAAATTTTAGAGAAGAAAAGATAGGAGAATGTACACTATTTTTGTGTTTAGACAGTCGATCGTACTATTATGGAATAAATAAACACAAAAGACGAATATAGACTCTGACAGGAGAGGATAAGTTATTGAATATTGGGAGGATAACAAATTAGAAACACCAGAGCAGATAATTTCATTGCGATTCACAACAATGGTGAATGTTCAGTGTATATTCACAACATTCACCATTGGATGAAAATTGGGGATAGAGAAAGCAATAGGGAACAGAGTACTGTTTGCTATTGATACCCCCAGACACCTGAGTTTCTGAATTTCTGATTAATACCAACAAACATATTTTGACAAAAATGGGAAAGATATCCTAAGTTATAAAGTAGCAAATTAGAAACTAAAGTACAGGTAATTTCGTTTCCCATATAAGACGGCGAATATTTCAAAAGTTATTTAGGAAAGAAGAATGTGCTCCACAACAAACCACTCTTCTGCGACACCAACCCTACAATCAGACACAATCACTTCTAATCGATTAAAAGAAGTGGGGTGGATGAGGGTCAAAATTTAAGTAAAACACACATGCGCACCACATAATATTATGTTATATTAAATATATTTTATTATATATTGAAATAATGTGAGGAGTGTAAGGTTTGGTTCGTGTAGAAGTGTAAGGTTTGGTTCGTGTAGTGTTAAGAAGTGATACAGTCCTTACAGTGCATCTCTGTAGGGTTCATAGTGTAATGTCGAAACTATGTGAAAGATCCCATCTGTATCAAATATATGAGTGAAAGGGATGAACCATTCTGCAAAGGAATGCAACGGAAGGTTCCAGTTTACTTCCACTCCAACACCCCATAAACCCCAAAAAAAACGTTTTCTCCTTTGTATTACCTGTACCTCGTGTTCAAGGTCTATCTGGTTAGAAACATTGCAGATATAAGCTACTCACTCGAATTTATGGATGTTAGAACTTTGATATGCTAACAATTTTTCATTTATTTGTATATTATGTTCATTCTGGTGAATTATCGCTATATAGTTTCTCCATTGTTTCTAGATCATTCTTAAATAGAAATTCTGAGGAATAGTTTGATGATATTCTATAACTTGTATATAAATACTTTCTTTATACTTACATATGTTGTTCTTTTGACATGAAAACTAATATAGGGAAAAATGTGTTTGTTCTACTTTGTAAGCTTAGAGTATAAAAATATTTATATAATTATATTGATCAGTGTATATATATATATAGATATATATATATATTATATATAAGATATGAATATAATTAAAAAATATATATAATATAACCCTCACCGCCCTACCTATACTATAACCCTACCCCTATACCTTTATACTACCCCCCCTATCATACTATAGTTAATAATAGGAATGGAAATATATTCATTATTAAAATTAAAGCTATTATTATATATATATAACTGTAATACCTAGGTATGATTTAATGCTACCCTTTACTTGCTTTTATACCAAAACTCCCTCATTATACCTATATATAGTAGTCTCTTTGTTATTTACTTCCTATCTTTTCTTTTAAAATTGTTTAACTCTTTAAGTGGCTGTTGTTTTATATATATATTGATAGTGATTATATAGATATATATTTTTCTTATTTCATTTATTCTTCTTTACTTCTACAATACACGTCAATACGCGCGTGTCCCCTAGGGTTATCTTTTCTCTTACTCTATTCCAGCTTTTCATTAAGATCTTCTTACCTGCTCATCTAACTCTATCCATTCATATGCGATGACTCGACAATTCATTCTACTCATTTCAAGGGCAGGATTCAATTGTTGGGCTCCAGGCTGAGCCCAATTTTCACCCCCCCAAAAAAATTGGACATAAAATGGATTTTCAGCCGATTTTGACCCTATTAAACACCAAACTTAGGGCATGTAGGTGTGGAGAATGATTTAAAATGAGGAATTGAACGTCATTAGAGAGTGTGTTCGTGTGAAAAAGTGGTAAGATAGAGTATGTGAGATGGGTCTGGGTCATGTGTTGGAAAGGATGAATGAGTCGATTGGTTAAAGCGGATTATTAGTGGCGATGTGTCGTTGTAACCGACCGCTGGAGGGGGAAAAAGAGAGGGAGGAAAAAAAGGGGTGGAAAAAAAAGGAGACCAAGAAAAAAGAGGGTTGAGTCAGTAAACGAATGTCTAAAGGAGACAAACGTGAAGTTGCAGAGAAGAATAAAGGGGTCTGAAGTCGTACCATATATAGTACATCATGCTCACTCACACTTCCTCTGAATCGAGTCGTCGCCCTCACCGGCCGGCTACTCTTGTCGTCACCCCACCCGTCGTACTTCGCCAGTATCACTTGCTTAGCGCGCTCTTCCGCCCTCCCACTCTACTCGCCCACCTGCGCCTCCTCCAGATAGATACCTCCCTACACTATACTCACCACTCCCACTACCACCTCCTCTACTTCTCCCGTGAGAGTGCGTTTATCCACCCTTTGAGTTCTCTCGCGTCGTATTCCCTTGACAAGTCTCTTCTCAGCGGTGTCTGCGAATCTTGTCCCTCCCCTGCTCACCGAGGTTTCCTCTCCACCTAAACATTCTTAATGGTTACAAAGGCTAACCAGGCTCTTGTTGCTTCACCGAGCTCTGCTCCGACTAGCTCCTCAACGAGTCCTAGATATCTAAATCTCGAGCACTCGAGCATCGGAATCTTATCACACTAATTTTCTTATTTCTTCTAAACTTCATGCTTCTTATCTTTATCATTTTTTCTCACCTGCAGTTGATTACCTCGTCACCTCATTATCCTCACTCTAATCTTGCTGATAGAAGAGTTGTCGAGAAAAAGAACAAGTATAGTGTACAAAAGAAATACTATTGAAATACCAACTATACGACACACAATCTAACATCCAAACTGCTAGCAATCTACCACTCCCCTCTCAATCACGTTCTTCTTCATTCTATCTGTATCCTATATCCTTAATTCCTTTATATCTTTTTTCTAACTCTTTTTACTTGCGTGATATCTATGTGTACAGTTAAATTACTGTGTCATAATTCTTAGTCTCTATGCTCTATATATATTTAAACTTCCGCAACTTACTAATTCCTGGGGATATACACTCTCATATATATTATAATCATTTCAAATAACCCCTATAACATACACATATAATCCCCATACAAACACCTAATCAACTACAATATATGGCTTATATGTATTTCCTTAACAGCAAAATATCTATTCTCAAATTTCTTACAAAATTTATTTCTATTATCAATTTAACGTCATTACTCTCTTCCTATATATTTTTTTACATACACGAACCTTTTTCTCAAATCTATAGTAATAATACTCTATTGACTACCACTCAGAGCTCCTCACAATATGACTCGCCAACAAATTTCAACTCTCCTACTAACTAGTTCTAGTGCGTTCACTAACATTACATCCCTAGAAGTAACCTAAACACCAATGTTACAAGAAAAAATTTACCCAGAGAGTAATGTGACACGTCAACTTTTAAGTGGCCACGTATGTATTATACTAAGAAAAGTTTCAGTATACTGAACATGTATCTTTTAGACTTCCACCTCAACTTAAGTCTGTACTAAACACCACCATACTACTAAAACCCATACTTAACCACTTCTTTTACTCTCACCTCGTACCTCTATAACTTTTCCCCCTCCATTATTCTCTATGCCTATTAGATGTATATATTAATTTCAGTCGTTTGCCTATACCAACTCACTCTTATAACCAAGCACCCACTTCTTTTATTGTGTGATATTCACGAAACTTTATCTTCTATACTTTCTATTTCATCTCTCTCACTCCTCACATCATAAAAACTAATGCCAAAATATAAACGAGCGAATGCCCATCAACACTCAAATTCTTCTAATGGTTCTTCTGCGCACTACAAGCTCACAGCAAAGATATCGTTCTAGCGTCAACTCTACTTTAATAATCTTAGTAAATGCATATGATCTCTAATCTTCTTCTCTGTCTATCTATTTCGACCTTCCCATCAAATAAGTTAAGAAAATATTTATCTATTTAATAATATTTATATATCTTCTAGTACATATAAGAAAAAATTTTTTTCTGCCAAAAATTTCCTATTTCACGTCACCATTACTTCATACCAGTACAACCTCAGATATCATCTCACAATATAAATACAACTTTCAACTATTGACATTTTCTACTCAAAATTATATAATAATACATACTTTATCCGTTCTAAATAGAATGGTATAAGAAGATCTCCTTCTATTAATTGAGAGCGCTGAGAGAAACAATACTCTATACTCATATAAAATTTGCACATACATATATCTGAACAATAAACATCTACCCCTTGCCCTACACTTTCATTCGCTCACATCTCACACTTAAACCCAAACATCCACTCTCCCCTTAGTCCTAAACAACTTCTACACACATTCTACGGTAAAGGACATTAGTTTTCCTTATCAGTAAAAAAGGCCCTAATTACCTTTACCTAATTTTGCCTCCCCACACTATCCATTTATATACTAGTTCACTAACAAACTCCACTCACACTAAAATTACACCCTACACCAATCTTCACTCCTATATCCATCTTCTAATATACTAAAAAATACTAATCAAAACTATATTATTATAAATTATAAAGGAATGAATATAGGAAATATATTTGAAAAGAATGTGATGAGAAAATCTACGAGTTCTGAAAGAATTTTGAATATTCATTTGTAATATACTATAGTTGAATAATAATTATATATAAATTTGGTATATGGTGAGGCCAGATCCTTGAATATAACAATTAAATAATATATAAATAGTATTATATCAAGTTATATTATTACACACTATATAATTCAAATCCAAAAAACAAAGCTTGTATCGCTTCTAGGTATATTATTTATAAATAATTAGAAAGGATCATCGTCTTCATACCATTCAAAATCAGGAATAGAAATATACATATGCAGCAAACTCATCTCTACTCTTATAAATGCATTTAATGAGAGCAGCTTTAAATGTGATGAAAAGTTATGACAAAGTATCCATCATATAGATCACACTATGAAGACAACTAAAGATATTTTCATTAGGTAAACTTTCAGGAAATTGCTGAACAAAATAAAAATCTTTAATGTTTATGAATTTAATACGTAGTATAAAAAAAAAATTTCGCACAAAAAGAACTCATATACGTTATTATTTAATGACGCTAAAAATAGTGCATCTATGAAATTAGAATATTACAATAGTGATATGTTGAGAATTTAAAGAAGATGGAACAATACTATTACTCGAAGAATTGTTCATATCAAAGTAAAAAAGTCAAGCAAAAAGAATACTCTCCATTCGATTTTAATATATCAGAGTCTGTCTTTTATGTCGATGGCATCTCAAGAACTATATATCTTGTAGTTTGATAGTCGAATGTTTATATTTTATCTATATTTTAATTTTCGAGTTACCACAATTGAGGTCCTTTTTAGAGCAAAGAAGAGTATTTAACATTTAGAGACCGATATTTATTACTTATTAATATATTTATGAAAGAATATTAACGTTACGAAGGAGGTAATTGTAGAAGGTGAAGAGTAGAAGAAGGTAGTGTGAGTGAAAAATTCTTAGATTGTCTATCTATTCCCTAAGTGAAGTTAACACAAACTATATGATAAGCATACTTCGTGCGAAGATAATGTTTTCATAGAGTGTTAAAGTATTCATAGAAATTGCACGAAAAAGGATAAACTACGTGAGAACCATTTAACCCCCACAGTATATGTAGATTATGCACTCAATTATGTCTGGTAATAAAAGTCTAATATACTGAAGTAAGTTTTACTCCTTCATTATACTGTTTTCCAATACTCCCCCCAGTAATCGCGTATATACTTTTAATTTCAGCGAAGTAATCATTTGTTCAACCTTTGTCTGAGTATTCACGAATAAAAAGAGAAGCTATCATTATGTCTTGGCGAAAATTTCAAGCCATTAAATCTTTTTGTGGATATTATGAGAAAAATATCGCAATTCTCTCATCATAAAAAAAAAAAAAAAAATTCTGTAAACCATTGTGATAGTAATATGTCAACTGTTCTCATATCACTTACTTGTGAACGAGACTGTCATTTTTGACAGGAAAGTGATAAATTCTATCATATGAGCAGAGTCACCACATACTCTACCTTCATAAAACTTTTCATATTCATTATATTAAACTCATTTATTAGAATCTTTTTTCATTTTATCTAAATGTAATTTTCTTTGCCTTTTCCTTTTTTCTCCTTCTCTTCTATTCTCTTAAAATATGATGCTGTCCTCTTCCTCGTGTGAGTTATTATATTGATATGCTCTTATTTTCTAGTATTCTTATTCCCTCTAACTTCAAGTTTCTCTTTCCTTTTATCTCTCTCCTCTCTCTCTCTCTTTCCTCCCCTCCTCTCTTCTCTCTTTCTCTCTCTCTCTCTCTCTCTCTCTCTTCTTCTCTCGTTCCCTCTCTCTTCATTACATTAACTAATTTATCTGTTCCTCTTCCTGCTCCCCTCCGCTCAATTATACATAAATTGAGTTAAATACACTGAATAGACAAGGAAAGCTCAAATAATGCTTTATAATTCAATGGAAATTTTTACAGAATAAATTACAAAATTTTCACAACTAACAACATATATCTATCGGTTGCTTATAATATCTATATTTATATATATCTGTATTATGCTCTATATACTTAGAAGGGAGCTTTAGACTGCTATTTTTATTCCTCTTTCTTACTTCCTACATGTTACACATTCTATTAAAACATATCTTACTGCTGCTCTGCCTTTAGGTATCCACACACCTTGATTTCTGCTGGGCCTGCCTTTTTCTCTTCTGCTCGCTCTTCTCTCTCTCTACTCTCTCTGCGGGGCGAGACTCTAGGTTTTCCCCTCAGTTCCTTCCTAACAAGTAACCCTAAAATCTCAAAGGCGGAAAAAAGCTTCTATTAGGACTCTCGTTCTTCCTCTCTTCTCTCTCTCTCTACTACTCCTTACCTTTCACTTCCTCTGCTTTCCTCCTCTCTCTATTTCATTCATCTTTTCGCAACATCACATTTGTTTTCGTCGCTCTGCGTATGTCTTCTTTCTATAAATTGTTTACTTTTTACGTAGCAAGCAACACTTGCCGATGAGAATCGTTAAGATTCAGTAATTCTCTACCTCTTATCACCCTTTTTCACGACATGCCTCTCTTCTTTCTCCATTGGCTCTCCTGTCACAAGGGATTGCTAGGTGTTCTTGCATCTCTAAAACATTTTTGCTTCTCTCTCTGTCCTCTCTCTCTCTCTCCTCTCTCTCTTCTCTCTCTCTCTCTCTCTCTCTCTTCTCTCTCTCTCTCTCTCTCTCTCTCTCTACGGCATTGGTAATTGCTCTTCCTCATACTCTGAAAAGTTTTATTTCTCTTTCAATTATTCTTCATTAATTACATTAAATTCGCTTATATAGAGTTTGGTTGCTTTTCCCTAATTCCATCATAACTACTGCTAATTCTTTTTATTTTAATTAATTAGTATTAGCGCATATTTCTAATAATATCCACTACACATTAAAACTGTATGATTGTGTTTCTAATTCCCTTTCCACTGAAACAATTATAATTGTGTGTGTCTCTGTCTCAAAATATACATACTACATTTCTCTCTCTTCTCTCTCTCATACTCCTCATCTCTCTCTCTCTCCTCTGCTCGCCCTCTTGCTCCGTAATTTCTTCTCGCCTGTCTTCTGTATCTCTTCTGCGTGGCTCTACGTCTTTATCTTCTTCTCTCTCTCGTCTTCATTTCTCCTCTTAATCTCTCTTCAAGTTGCTATTACGAGAATTCAATTTGAGCACTTAGGTTTGTTTATTTCTACTGCAGTAAGTTCTATAAAAATAATTAACTTTTAGTTTAAATATAACATTAAAATTAAATAATAATTTTGAAATAGATATAAAATTAATGAACATAATATTATTCTGTTTCTAAGTAGAAAAAAGAAAAAAAAGATTTAAATTTTAATTGCGATTTATCTTTCGGGCTGGTCTTCTAGGCGGATTGGTCGATCTTCAGTCAGAAAGTATAGTATATATATGTATATAGAAACTCATATATATAGTAGATTTGAGCAAATATCTTGTATTAAATAAATACTATATAAACAAATGAAAAAAGACTAATAGTGATTTTAAAGATATATAAATTATATAACAATATATAATTTATATACTAATATAAGTATTATATATAATATGATCATACAACCCAACACACAGTTTCACACTTACCATAACAAAAATAGTTTATTTAATATATATATTATATATACATAAATTTTCTATATTATTTCCACTATCAAGAAATTTCTTAATTATATAATATATATATATTGATAAGAACACATCATATATAGTAAATGTAAGAAAATAAAAATATGAAATTGGAAGACAAAGAAAACGTGTTCTCTATCCCTTTGGTGGTTCGAGCCACCCTCCAGTTCGAGAATCGAGTTCATATCTTAACTCCGCTTAAAAAACCTATTTCCACCGGTGACCCGAAAAAAGTAATCTTTTGGTTCAGATTATAACAAGATGAACTTATAAGCGAAGTCATTATGTAAATATGAAACTAAGCAGTTAAACTGGACCATTAGAAGATGGACCCTGTCATTTTGGGTCCGATGTTTCAAGATTGGTTAAGTCGTAGACCTAATTCAAGGACCCAGGAACTCTGGTTCGAACCACACATACCGCACATTTATTTTCCTTCCACATTTAAAATCAAATGCCATGTTCTGATATATACCTCAATAGTACACTCATCCCTATATACTATATATATTATTAAAAATATATAGTTGCCTCAAATGTACCTAATACACTTAAGGGATCACATTCCTGGGTTATATAATATTATATACTATAACATTTAAACTTATATAATAATATTGAGTATATTATAAACAACTTATATATAGTATATATACTATAATAGGTAGTGTGAAAAAATGCAAAGTTATTTTCTTAAGACTAAATTTTTATTCATATGATGACCTCTAGTTCTCCTACCATGGTATAGTGGAAAGAACGTATTCCCCACTAGTATGTAGTAGATATATATAGGTCGTATATATAGGTGTATATAGGGAGTTGTTAACTAAGAATAAAATAAACTTATTTAAGTATAAATAATCACTAAAAATTATTACTCACACCCAAACTTTCACGTCCGCTAGAATAATTTAATATTATATAGTATATATATATAATATAATATATTAGTTCTACCTATATATATATACTTTATAACAAATAATTTTTAACTCCCTCACTCACTAAAACTAATAAAACTAAAGTTATTTTATATTTCAGCTCTAGTATATATTATATTATATATATATATATAATATATGTCAGAGAAGGGAGTAAACTTTGTGTCTGTGTGTGTATTTGTGTGTGTGTGTGTGTGTGTTGAGATAAGTGTGGGGTGATTGAATAAAATTTTGCAATTTAATATGTAAAATAAATTTTATTTAAATAATACTGCAGTTACCCAAAAGCCCGAGTGCAGCCCGTGTGCAAAATCGACTAGGAAACGCTTCGAATTGAAAATATTTACATTAACCATTAGAGAACAGGAAATTTGAAGTATCTCCTTGGAAACGGCCGAGCGCGCCGTCGGATCAGCCGACAATTGTAAACAATACTCTAGTTATTCTTAATATTGTGACTCGCGTATCTCTCAGAAATGATACAATACAGCTAAATCAACTAAAAGAACTCTTATAAAGTTAAGTTAAATTAATTAAAAAAAAGATTTTGGGACAAATCATTTCCGGACACTTTCATAAAATGTGAAAAGATAATTTGTTTGTGATTAAATAATGATTTTTTCACTTACCCATTCCCGTGTCTCCTCGGTTTTTTATCAGAATTCGCGAAATCGAGGATTTTAAATAGACGTGCGCCTGACTTAGTGAACTGTTGGCGTGACGTGAAGAAGTGCGCAAACGACTGGCGCGAGGAAACGATGTATATGCAGCCGTGTGTGATCCCTCCCGCTGGCCTCTCGATCAGCCGGTCTCTCGGAAACGCAAAATGCTGGATAATATTTTATGAGTTTTATAGAATCTAAAGTTGTTAGATTGGTATATAAAATACATTACGTATTAGAGCATATTTCATTTAGGAGTAGAGACTAAATTAAAGAAAACGAATTATAAGAATTATAAGAATGTCATTTTATTTTTGGAATATAGAATATTTGTTTAACTGTTATAACTTATTGCCTAAGTTTTTTTATGTTTATAATATGCTTACTAATATCATGTACTTTCTAGTGTAATATAATATTTTATAGCATAGTTTCAAGTTTTATTTCTTAGTGTTTAAAATCTTATTTATTGTAAATAACTATTTTTGAAAATTGAGATCTATGACTTTTGGAGCAATATTACCATTTATATATATATATTATATATATATATATATATTATATATTATAATATATATAATATATATAATATATGTATAATATATATATATATATTTTATTTTTAAAAAATTTTATATATAATTATATATATATATATAATAATATATATATATATATATATATATATATATATATATATATATATATATATATATATATATATATATATATATATATATATATATATATTTATATATATATATTATATATATATATAGTATATATGTAGTATATAGTATACATATTTTATTTATTCTACAGTATATATATATTGATATTGGGTATATATATTATATATCATTAGTTTTGATAGCGACTATTAATAATATTATAATATATAGGATATATATATAAGTAGATATATAATATATAGTAGTTATCCAGAACAGAAGAATCCCTTCATTTTAGAAAATCTATAAATATAGTTTTTTGTTTTAGGGTATATATATATATATATTATATTTATATATATATAAATTTGAATCTTAATGAATATACATAATCTATTTACCAGTCACTGAAATTAAATAAATAATTTTTTCTTTGCAAGTGAACAATGAACGACGACATATTTGCTTCTGACACTAAATTTATCCTTACTCTTTTAAGCCTATTACTGATAAAATTGGAATAAATTTTTCCTAACTAATTTTCCTATTTCAATTGATATCGAATTGTATATTTCAATTGATATCGAATTGCCTATTCCAATTAATATAGAATTGCCTATTTCAATTAATATCGAAATGCCTATTTCAATTGATATCGAATTGCCTATTTCAATTGACATCGACCTGCCTATTCTAATTGATATGGAATTGCCTATGTAAATTGAAATGGAATTGCCTATTTAATTGCAGAAGGGATTAAAAGAAAAACTCTGAAAAATCAAGTTTTACACAAACAAGAAAAGAAAATTAATTTTTTTTTTCTACTTTTCCTTTTATTTCATGCTTTCTTTTATTCATTCTTCCTTTGTATCTTTACTTAAATTGATAATAACATTCCTTCAAGACCTCGTGGTTCCCCTTTGAAGACATCATGGTCCAGGGATCAAGAACCAATGGTCTAGAGTAGGTGTACCCGGCCACTGTACCATTAGATTATTTTAGGTGGTACTTTGACTCTTGTAGATAGTATATTTGAAAGTTCATATTTTCCATACAAAAAAAAATTACTTTTCACAGAAATTTAAAAATAACAATAAATATTAATTAATACTAATTATTATTTTTCCAATTTATTTTTAATTAATATTTATTTTTTTAAATTTTCACATAAATTGAAAAAAAATTATGAAAATTCGACATTTTTTGGCATCTTTATGTCATTCATTTATTTTTATTCTTTATTTCATTTATTTTTATTCATTTATATGCTATTTAAATTCCCTCCTCAGTCTGAGATTTGCCGCACAATGGCAATATTTTTATATGAAATTTCAGCCATTTTATTCGGATTGTCAGAAATTGCAAATATATATATATATATATATATATTATTATTATATATATATATAACAATAGGTTATAACTTATCAACATTGCTTAAAGTAAATTGTTATTATTATCTATATTTTTAATTATTATTATTATTATTATTATTATTATTATTATTATTATTATTATTATTATTATTATTATTATTATTATTATTATTATTTTATTTTATATATATATAAATATATATTATATTATTATTTTTTATTGTTATTACCATTGTTATTATATTTTACATATTATGTTATTATTATTGTTATAATATATATATATATACATATTATACATATATAATATATAGATATTTCTAACCATATTATCAACGTCGATATTATTCTTATATTATTATATATACATATATATATATATATATATATAAA
>JABUQX010036172.1:20000-30000 GCA_015478945.1 Trachelipus rathkii | reverse complement strand
ACCCTGTCCTTTAGGTGTCGATTTTGAGAACCCTGTTTGAGAACCCTGGCTTGAGAACCCTTGAGAACCCCACTGGAGCAGCCAGTTTTCGAGAACCCGCTCTTTGGGCAACCCTACTCTTAACCCTCACTGCCAACCCCATTTGGCGTATCCCCCTTCGGAAGATGGGTTAAAGCAACGCGGCTGCGTGTTAACCGCCAGCAGGTACTCTGAGCTGAGAGCGCCCCTCATTTCGACGGCGGTCGAGTTTTTTGCCCACGGTAATTTTTTGATCTTCCTTTAGGGCTTAGCCCTATTTTTTTGTCTTTCCCTATGGCTCCAAAGTTTGACAGATATAATATGGTCATTTTTGACTCCACGTTAATTTTTTTTTATGTTCTTCCATGGGTCATTTTTTGCCCACGGTAATTTTAGGGCACCCCTTAGGGGCTTAGCCCTTTTTTGATGTCTTAACCTTTGTTTGACCATGATATTTCGGCCTTGACCTTGCCATATACCATGGGTCATTTTGGCCCACGTTAATTTTAAACAATTTGTATCTGCACCCAGCTCAATATTTTGCCCTAACTTGAAACGTACAAATATGGATCTATCCTAACCTCTGAACACCTACACACACACACACACACACACACACACACACACACACACACACACACTTACACTTATACACACACACACACACACACACTTATACACTCACACTTATACACACACACTTATACACACATTCACTATGACACTTACATTTACACTGCCAACCCTTTGGTCGTCCATGGGTCAATTTTGACCCACGGAAATTTTTTGTCCTTCCTTTAGGGACTTAGCCCTTTTTTGATGTCTTAACCTTGTTTGACCATGATATTTCAGCCTTGACCCTGCCGTATACCATGGGTCAATTTTGACACCCACGCTAACTTGATGGCTTTGATGGTTCCAACCAACGTGCATACCAGGAAGTTCTTGCCAGTGTTCTAAGAGTATTGTGATGAGCAGGTGAGCGCCAAGTGAGTGCCAATGAGTGCCAATGAGTGCCAAGTGAGTGCCAATGAGTGCCAAGTGAGTGCCACATAGTGCCAAGTGAGTGCCACATAGTGCCAACTGAGTGCCACTTTTTTCAAGCCTTTTCTAGCCTCCTTTGAGCCTAGAATAGCCTAATATTGGTGCCTACCCCTAGGTTATAAGGTATGAGGAACCGAATGGTGTACATTACAATCTAGAATGCTTCCTACTACGAGTTAGTATTTTTATAACACTTATAAGAGAATATATATCTAAAGAGTTACACAGTTGAGACAGTGACCGCAAACGTTTCAGAGCCGCGTCCGCAGGTCAGCCCCGTCGCGAAACCGCCGCGTGCGCCTTTAGGCGCAATATTACCGCCGCGCCGCGTGCGCCCGCAGGCGCAGTATTTCCGCGTAACCGCCGCGTGCGCCCGGCGCCATATCCCCGCGTAAATCGTTGGCCGGTGCGTGTGCGCCTGCAGGCGCAAAATTCCCGCGTGAACGAAAAATATGATGTCAATGTAAAACCATTCAAAGAATTTCGTTTCATATATACTATGAGTCATTCATTTTTCACTACAATTGTACGAAATTTTTATTAAAAACATATACTTTATTAATAATCTTAAAGCAGTAAATCCGTAAATCAATAGAGGTGTTATTACCTAACACCTTGGTGGGATTAGTATGCTTTTGTTTTACTGCTTTACTGCTTTAATTCTTCTGCTTTACTGTTTTTAACTCTCTGCTTTAATGCTTTAACTCTGTTTTTGATCTGTTTAATATTTACGTTTTTACATACCCCAAAGCAGTAAATCAGTAAATCACAGAGGTGTTACCTAAACACCTAGGGATTAGTATGCTTTTTGTTTTACTGCTTTACTGCTTTAACTTTCTGCTTTACTGCTTTAACTTTTCTGCTTTACTGCTTTAATTTTCTGCTTTACTACAAGCTTTAAACTCTTTCTGCTTTACTGTTTTAACTTTCTGCTTTACTACTTTAACTTTAACTTATATATTTATTAACATTATGTTTTCTTTTTTATTATTTTTTGTTTTATTACTTTTTATTTATTATTTCATTTTTATTTTTATTAATTTGTAATGTAAGAATAAAAACTCACAGAGTTTCTGTTATATAAACATTTTATTTTAATAAAATTTGTAATGAAATTTTATTAAAAACATGTACTATACTGTTTAAAGCTTTAATTAATCTCATTATTCATTATTCACTTAACGAGTATGGATGTGGAGAAATTTACGTTCCGAAGTCCGGCTACATGTCTTGTAGCTGGTCCGACAGGCTGTGGTAAAACCTTTCTATTATTAAATATTTTAAAGGAAATGGAGATTTTTGAACAAGCACCTGTAAAAATAATATGGTGTTATAATGTTTATCAGGAAAAATTTAAAGAATATAAAGATGTTATTCAATTTCACGAAGGCATATACGATATTAGGTCGCTGGACAATATACATGGACACAAAATTATTGTATTAGATGATTTAATGCACAAATTGAATTTGGAAATAGCAGAAGCGTTCACAGTTTATTCTCACCATCTAAATATCTCTGTGTTTTTCATAACACAGAATATTTTTCATCAAAGCAAGCATATGCGAAGTGTTTCTTTAAACACACAGTATTTACTGTTGTTTGGCCAGAGAAGAGACATGAGTCAAATTAATGTATTGGCAACTCAAATGTTTCCCCCTTCAAAGGAAAGAGTTCTTAAAAGTATATAAAGAGGTTACTTCGACCCCCCACGGTTATTTGATGTGTGAACTTCACCCCAAAAACACGCACAGAGTGCTGCTCCGTACCAACATTCTGCCCTATGAGATAGAAACTGTATACATACCTGAATAATGAGTGCTCTAGTTGCAAAGTATTTACCTCTTATAAAAAAATTTAAAAAGTTGAAACCATCTGAAAAACGTAAACTAATTAGTGAGGATGAGAAATTCATCCAGTGTGTATGTGAAGTCTGTTTAAATCTTATAAAAGGAAATGTTCCTTTAAACAGGCCTCAGAAGGTAAAGCTACGTCGTTATAGAAACATCATTAAAAAACTCTCCCTCAACATTAAAAATTTAAAAATAAAAAGAAGTTACTACAGCGAGGAGGAGGGGTATTCCTACCATTACTCTTCTCCGTTATAGCTCCCCTGATAACTAAGTGGTTGTCCCCATAATGAAGAAGGTTGCTGTACTTCCATATAATGAGTATGAGAAAATGAAGTATAATAATACAGCATTTGTACAGAATTCAGTTCCTCAGATTCATCATTCACAACCTCAATATGGCCAGTTATTGCCGCACACTGTGCAAAATCCACAATCACAGTTTCATCATTCACAGCCCCCATACACGCAAATATTACAGCCCAATGCATTGACATTACAACCTCTTTCACATCAGCAGCAACAGTTGCACCAACAGAATCCTTATATTGTGAACGAATCATTATCTTTCCAGCAGCCTCTACCTCCTAGCTTATATGATCCTAAAGTTGAACAGATAACCAAATATGAGAAAGAAGTGTACAGGATATTAAATTCAGACATTAACATCCATGAGAAACGCCTCTTATACCAGGATGCCATACAAAAATTGATAGATCTTAAAGACTTGCATCTACATCCATCCCTACGTATTCCGCTAACCGATAATGTAGATATTCCTAATGAAGTAAAACTTGAAGTGAAAAATGAAGATAAATTTAAAAATATCCTAGAGGAGAGCTTACCTATTAGAGTGCGTAAATCAGGAATAGCTTTATATAATATTTTAAAAGACCAATTAACTTTGAATGAAGCAGGGCAGATCGTAATTGATGATGAAATAGTTAAAGGATCAAATATTGTGGACTTGATAGCTGATCTCTCACGTAACTGGAAGAAAGGCCCTGTAAAAGGATGGAATGATATCAAACAAGAACTTCAGACTATTAATTTTCCCAGAAGTTTAATCTTAAATACAACGCGATTAGCAGACTTAGATAATATCCCCGTTACGCCAAGACCTGATTCAAGTCCATCAGGCACTTCTTACGCATCAGATAAATTTAAACGTGTTACCAGAGGACGAACAAGAAAAACACCTTATAATAGACATAGTTGGATTAAATCGTAATTATGTATTATCACATATTTATTTAGTTGTAATGTTTGTGTATAAATAAATGTTATTTTAAATCTTTTTCTCTTTCTTTTTCCCTTGTGACCTAATATCACATTTTTGTGACAAATATATATATATATATATATATATATATATATATATATATATATATCACGCTTACATGTGTGTGTATAAAAAAAAGATATGTAAATTTGAAAATTTATATCTTGTGACCTAATATCAAATTTTTTGACAAATATATATATATATTTAGTATATATATATATATATATATATATATATATATATATATATATATATATATATATATATATATATATATATATATATATAGTTATTATTATATATATATATATAACGCTTACACGTGTGTCAGTAGACAACATGGAGGCGAAGGAGGTAGTTGATAAGTATTACTTCAATCTGAGGGAGCCAAATAGTTTTGGGGGTTTCACTAGGTTTGCTTTAAGGTATCCTAATATTGAGAAAAAAGAGTTAAAAGCATATTTGGAGGGTGAAGAGGCATTTACTCTACATAAACCTGTAAGAAAAAAATTTCCTACACGGAAAACCATATCTCCGCAGCTCGATAGCATATGGCAGTTAGATTTATCGGAAATGATTAAATACAGCTCTTATAATGAAGGTTTTCAATATATACTTTTTACAATTGACGTATACTCTAGATACTTGTGGTTGAGGCCAATAAAAGATAAAAGATCAGCTACAGTCGCCGATGCTGTACTTGAAATTATAGAGGACGAGCGGAGAACACCTAAATCATTTTGGACAGATTCAGGAATGGAATTCAAGGGGCGAGAGTTTCAGGAGATGCTCTGGGAGTATGGTATAAGCTATTACAATACATTTTCCGTAAACAAAGCGGCAATAGTTGAAAGAGTCCAACGTACTATTAAAGAACGCATGCATAGGTATTTTACTAAAATGAATACTTTTAAATATATTGATATACTGACGGTCTGGCTTATTCTTATAACAGGTCTTACCATAGAACTATAAAGTCAACTCCTTTAGAGATGTCAAAAACTAGAGGACGTATGGCGTATATGGGTGAAAAAGAAAACAAAATAAAAGATAATTCAGGAATAAAGGTAAACGATTATGTAAGAGTTTCTCGAACAGAAGAAAGGTTTAGAAAAGGATATGAATCCGGTTGGACTACGGAAGTTTTTAAAGTCCACAATATCCAACCATTCAGTCGTGATAGTTTAAAGTTATATTATCTGGAAGATTTAAATGGTGAAAAAATAAAAGGCGGATTTTATAAACAGGAAATACAAAAAGTAAGGTTCAATCCTGTAACTCATGAATATAAAATTGAAAAAATATTAGCTACGAGAGGTAAAGGAAAAAATAAGCAGTTACTTGTGAAATGGAGGGGATATCCTGCCAAGTTTAATACTTATATAAAAGCAAGTGAAGTTAAGAATCATTAATCAGTTGTCATTATAATCATGGAGAGTGTAGATCACTTTTATATAACTCTGCCTTCTTCAGCCTCCTTGGATTTACATCCTGATAATAAACTCTCGGATTTTACAACTGTGCTAATGAATCCTATACAGCTTGAAAGAGAGGCATACGAAGTAGGATTATGTGAAATGATATTAAATACGGACATAGAAAATTTACCTCACAATCTATTCTGGATGGGGGTGTACAGAAGTGTAGAATGTGTTGAAACTATATTACAAGTGGAAGATACTCGTTATCTGAAAAGGACTACAATTGCCAAAAAGATGAATACGACAACATTTGCTACAAAAGAATACTTCTTTGAAGAATTTACTTTGCGGAGGTCATATTTTAAATCGGTGCCTGCTATTTTTAGTCATTTAAACGTTCTCTTTGATATGAGTATTATGTGTAAGGACTTGGTATACAAAACTGAAATGCGTACCTATGAAGATAAAGTAATAATATCTTTAAGTTCAAAGGTAAATGTAAACCTACGAGACCGGGACATGTTTTTTCTCGAACGATCACCATGGCAGCGTAAACATATTCGTAGACGTGATGCTGAGTTGGATATACTTCATGATATCCCTACTATGTTGAAGAGGGTTATACTATCTGTGGAGAATAACCGCATGACTCCACATGAACTAAAAGATGAAGCAGATCGAGTACTGCATTATACATGTACCCAATCCGAGATGCTCAATCATCCAGGTATGGCTTATGTATATACAAATATAATTGATCATCAATATGTAGGTAATACTAAAGCTCCTTTATTAAGAGTAGTATATTTTCCCAAAGAGAGTAAAGTTATAACATTCCCTAATGTTCATTATCTACCTCTGAATAGATCAAATTTTGACTCTGTACGCGTGCATATAAAAGATGTAGAAGGAAATCCTTTTCCCTTTACATACGGTGCATTGTTATGCAAAGTTCATATTAGAAAGAAACAGATGCAGTAATTACAGCATAATGGAATATATAAGAGGTGTAGTCAGATATATTTTTCATTCATTAACATACTCTCACAGTGTAAAGATAGTATAAGAAAGATACTCCTGTAATAATGGACGAAGAAAGGGTATTCAGGGGAACAAAAATGCAGAGGGGGTATGGCCTTGGTGGATTTTTTGCCAAGCTATGGAGAAGTGCAAGGCCTCTGCTCAGGAAAGGCGGGGAATATATAGGTAAAAAAGCTATAAGAACAGGTTTGCATACTATTCAAGATATTGCTGCAGGAAATAATCCTCGTACAGCATTAAAAAGACGTATAGCCGATGTTTCAGATGAGATGTTGGATGATGTTAAGCGTAAAATAAGACGTAAAATGTCAGGACAAGGTCGAGGGATCAAGAAGATTGTCATAAAGAAAAAGACTAAGCGGAAAAAACCTTTAAAGAAAAAATGTATTGATGTATTTGCTATTTAATTACTAACTGATAACTTTTATACGATGTGTGTATATAAGTAAGGTTTTTCATGAAAATGTTCATTATACGTCCAGAGTTCGCACATGCAAGATGCATTTCCTTCATCCTTCTAGTCCTGATTGCTGTAAGAGTGAATTGGATCTCTTCTCAATGAACCCTACACAGATTAGCGTTAGCGAGTCCAACTTTATCAGTATTAATCCTCTGCATTCAATTACCAATACAGATGTTCCTCTAGAGTTCAATATTCCAGGCACTTCTGATCAATACCTAGACCCCTCTAATGTGTTTTTATATGTAAAAACGAAATTGACAAAACCTGATGGTACAGATCTTCCTACGGGTGATGACCATATAGTATATACAGAATCAAATTTCCTGTATACATGTTTCTCCCAGGTTGAAGTCTATCTTAACGGAACTTCACTAGGTGCATCAGCTGCTAATTATCCTTATAGGAGCTATATAGAACATTTGTTAAATTATTCAGACGATGCTAAACAATCTCATCTCAAATCATGTGGTTTTTACAGTTTCAAAGATGAAGCTGCACATATAGATAAAGCAGCTAAAGTCATAAATAATACTTATGAATTTTACGGTCGATTAAATGGCGATATCTTCTCTCAAGAAAGACTCATTCTACCATCTGTAGATACTAGAATCATTTTATCACGGTCAAATCCTAAATTTGCTCTTAAAATAAAAAGTAAACCTGCTGTTACAGCTGTATGTCCAGAACCTGTTTTCAAACTGCTGGAGGCTTATCTCTATGTTAGAAAAGTGAAATTATCACCACAGCGTCATTTGGAAATTGAAAATTCGCTTTTGAATACTACAGCAAAGTACCCTATTAAGAGAGTTGAAACCAAGATATTTAATTTCACTCAAGGGTTATCGAGTATCAATATCCCTAACATTGTGAACGGAAATTTACCACAGAAAGTAATAATAGGGATTGTGGAACATGAAGCCTACTCCGGGAATTATAAAAAGTCACCCTATAAATTCACACCTTTCGGACTTAGGGGTATCAGTTTACATGTGAATGGACTGCCTCACGGACGTGATTATGAAATGTTATACAACGGAGACCTATCTCTCTGTACTCGACCTTTTTACGACTTAATAGCCAATACTGTATCATGTAATGATAGTGGGACAGGCTTAAATCTTGAAGAATACGCAAAGAATAGTAATTTATACGCCTATGATCTTACTGCAGACCTTTCAGCTTGTAACGCCTATCATTTAAACATTTTGAGAAAGGGGACCTTAGGACTAAGTCTCTCTTTTGGATCGAGTCTACAATCACCCATCACTGTAGTGGTCTATCTTGAGCATCCTCAACTCATTGAAATTGACCGAGTACGCAACGTACTTTTGAATTATTAAAGATGAATGAAGAGGAAATAAAATCGGTGTTTAAAAATGAACCTCGCTTTTTAGGAGTGTTTGCTATTAACGAAATAAACTCTGTAAAGTTGGAGAAGGATACCTGCTTCATATTCAATACATTGCCTCGTCACATCACCTCAACAGGACATTGGATTTCCGTTTATAGAGCAAAAAACGATACTGTTCACATAATTGATTCTTTGAACTTAAAATTTATATTGAATAATCATTATATTACCTTATTTTTAAAATATAATAATGTAAGCTGTGTAAAAACTATGTCTTACCCTGTTCAACCCTTATATTCCAATTTATGTGGAGTCTATTGTATTTATTTCATTATATGTTTTTTAAATAATGTATGTTTTAATAAACTTGTAAATATATTTGATGCTAAAAATTTGTATGTCAATGATTTTATAGTTTCTGATTATGTAATAAATGCTTTAAAATGAAAAACGTGATTTTACTTCCCTTAAAACTCGTATATATAAAAAGGTTTTAATAAAATTTTCGCACAATTTTATTAAAATAAAATGTTTATATAACAGGAAACTCTGTGTTTTTATTCTTACATTACGTGTACCTTCTAAACAAAATAAAAACAAAAAAACATTAATAAAAAGTAATATTAAAATATAAAATAGAAATAATAAATAAAATAAATGATTAAAACAGTAAAGCAGAAAGTTAAAGCAGTAAAGCAGAAAGTTAAAGCAGTAAAGCAGAAAGTTAAAGCAGTAAAGCAGAAAGTTAAAGCAGTAAAGCAGAAAGTTAAAGCAGTAAAGCAGAAAGTTAAAGCAGTAAAGCAGAAAGTTAAAGCAGTAAAGCAGTAAAACAAAAGCATACTAATCCCCTAGGTGTTAGGTAACACCTCTATTGATTTACTGATTTACTGCTTTAAGGTATGTAATGTATATGAGTTAAAGCAGTAAAGCAGAGAGTTAAAGCAGTAAAGCAGAGAGTTAAAGCAGTAAAGCAGAGAGTTAAAGCAGTAAAGCAGTAAAACAAAAGCATACTAATCCCCTTTTAGGTGTTAGTATTAACAATAAACTCATTTACTGATTTACTGTTTTTAAGGTGTGTAAAGTATATGTTTTTAATAAATTTCGTACAATTGTAGTAAAATAATGACTCATAGTATATTTGAAACGAAATTCTTTGAATAGTTTACATTGACATCATATTTTTCGTTCACGCGGGAATTTTGCGCCTGCGGGCGCACGCGACGGCGGTTACGCGGGGATATGGCGCCTGCGGGCGCACGCGGCGGCGGTTACGCGGAAATATTACACAGGCCTGCGGGCGCACGCGGCGGCGGTAATATTGCGCCTAAAGGCGCACGCGGCGGTTTCGCGACGGGGTTGACCTGCGGACGCGGACTCTGAAACGTTTGCGGTCACTGTCTCAACTGTGTAACTCTTTAGATATATATTCTGTCATGCTATAAGTGTTATAAAAATACTAACTCGTAGTAGGAAGCATTCTAGCAGATTGTAATGTACACCATTCGGTTCCTCATACCTTATAACCTA
>JABUQX010036172.1:7500-15000 GCA_015478945.1 Trachelipus rathkii | reverse complement strand
CCGCTGATGGAGAGTAAAATTTCCTTTGACTCATTCATTTAAAATGGGCAGTAATAGTACCATAATACAAAGGTAAATGAGATAAGGGTAACTAGGAATTATAGGGAAATTAGTTTATTAAGTGTAGTAGGGAAGATATATACTTATATTTTGGTCGAAATAATGCGTCGAGTGACTGAAGGACTGATTGTGAAGAACAAGGTGACTTTAGAAGTGGTAGAGAAGGTGTAGACCAAATCTTTACATAGAAAAAAATGATTGAGAAAATGAGGGAGTAGAAAAATAAATTGTATTTAGGTTTTTTGTATTTGCAAACAGGCATATGAAATGATTAATACGGAAGCTCTGTGGCAGGTGATATTGATATGTGGTGTTGGTGGTAAGCTTCTGAATGGAATCAAATGTATATATGACGATAGTAAAGCGTGTGTAAGAATATATGGAGTTGAAAGTGATTGTTTTAATATTAATAGCGGAGTGAGGCAGGGATGTGCTATGTCTTCTTGGTTATTCAATTTGTATATGAATGGGGTTATGAAAGAATTAGAGGTGGGATGACAGGGGATGGTGTTAGAATCAGGGTTGTGTAGTCGTTTCAAAATATTCCGACTCCGACTCCACCCTCTCCAAAATTACCGACTCAGACTCAGACTCAGACTCCACAATTTCGGTTAGAATGATGGAGTATGGAAGAGAGTGGAGGGTTCCATACCTATTATATGAGGATGATTTGGTCTTGTGTGGCGAATCTGAAGAGAGTTTGAAAGGATTGGTAGAGAGATTTGGCAGGGGGTGTAAAAGGAGGGGTTTGAAAGTAAACGTAGATAAGAGTAAGGTTATGGTTGTAAATGAGGACAGTCCTCGGGGTGAAGTTATGTTAGATGGTGAGCAGCTGGAACAAGTGTCTGAGTTTAAATATTTAGGGTATATGTTGGATGAGAAGGGAACGGATGATGCAGAGTGTAGTAGGAAAGTTGTGAATGGCAGGAAGGTGGCTAGTGCAATTAAATAGTTGGTGGATGCAAAGGGACTAAGTACTGAGTGCGCTAGGGTCTTACATTAGGGTATGTTTTTTAATAATAATGATAATGTTGAAAATTTAATATACACAAACCAATAAATTGCTTAAAATACCGTAATTAATGTCATATTGAAAAGCTAAAAGTAACGGAGTAACGGAGTAGCGGCACTTCGTTACTTTTCCTTTCAAAGAAACGGAATAACGATAACGCAACTACTTTTTCGGAGTAACGGAGTAACGATAACGAAACTACTTTTTTGGGTAAAAGATGACCTCTTCATATATATAATATATATATATATATATATATAACCTTTATATATATGCTCTGCTCTTATATGTAGTAATATGTAATACATGTATATGTATAGCTGCTGTATATCTCCAACAATAATAATAATATACAGTAATATGTGATAATAATAATATAGCTCAACTTTAATAATAGTAGCCAATAGTATATATAATATAAATATTAACTATATGTATATATATATGTAATAATAATAATAATAATAATAATATATATATATATATATATATATGTAATAGCAATAATAGCAATAATAATAATAATATATATAATATAATATAATATATAACATAATATATAATATATAATATATAATAATAATAATAATAATAATATATATATAATAATAATAATATGTAATAATATATATTTATATCTATAATATATATATATGTATAGTAATAGCCTTGTAACCAATATCTATATATGTATCAACCAACATGTATGCTAGCACCAACCAACCCAACAACCTAATGTATGTAATAATAATAAATAATATATAATATATAAATATAATAACCAATATATATATATGTATGTAATAATCTATATATAGTAATAATAACCAATAATATGTATAATAATATATATATGTATATAATAATATAATAGCAATATATAAATATATGTAGTAATATATATATATGGAAGTAATATGAAGTATGTAGCCAACCAACCAATAATAGCTCAGCCAGCCAATAGCAACAATAATAATAGCCAATATGTATAATAGCCAACAACCAGTAATACTCTTTATAACGCTGCTTATAACATATATATATATATATTACTTAATATATCACAAACATATATATATAACCATAAATATATATATATATATATATATATGCTATATATATATATATATAAATATATAGCATATATAATAATATATATATATATATATATATATAATAACCAACAATATATATATATATGCTGCTCTTTCAACTATATATATATATATATATATATATATATAAAGTCGTTTTATGATTTAAAACTAACGAACAACTTAGAAGAGACCGCATAGATGTCAGTTGTCGGGGGCTCTCGGCTTGGTCGACGTCGGGGGGACTTCGCCCCCCTCTGTCCCCATCGGCTCAGCCCCCTAATGGAAATATATGTGTTTCCTTGATCTTCAATTTTTAGGGAGCTCGAGCCGATGGGGGGACTGAAAGGGGGGACAATCCCACTCGATGTCCTTTAGAAGGCCGAGACTAACGGCACGACCACCTGCGGTCACGCAAGTGTTCGTTGCTTTTTAAATCATAAAAAATGACTATATGCTAACTGTATAACCAGCAACCATAATAACATATATATATAACATATATATATATAACATATATATATATATATATATTATATATATATATATATATATACTCTATATATATGCCTATATATATATATATATTTCAGTTTACCATTAAACAAAAAAGAGTTCCCAATAAAGAACAAAGAAAATTTAAAAATTCTAGACCTTGCCAGAGGTGCGATATAAAAATAATTTAATTTAATGATTTATTTTTTTAAATTTTTGTTAATGCTACCACGATTTTTATGTTCTATACCTATTTATCAAACTTTTACTTTAAATAAACTTCTTTTAAAAGTCTCTTGATAACTCGCCCCTATTCTGCTATTTCCCATATATATATATATATATATATATATATATATATATATATATATATATATATATATATATATATATATATATATATATATATATATATAACTATATATATATATATATATACCTATATATATATATATATGTATATATATATATATATCAACATATATATATGTAACTATATATATATATATATAAATATATAAATATATATATATATACATATATATATACATATATATATATATATATATATGTGTATGTATGTGTGCTCTATATATATAATATCAATAATAATAGTAATAATAAGATATATCTATAATATATAATATATATATAATGCATATATATATATGTATATGTATAGCATATATATAGCTGTTCAATAATATTAAAATATTTGTAATATTTAGATATATGAAGATATACATATATATTTGTAGGAACGTATACATATATATCATAATATATATGTAATAACTACCAATAACAATAATAACCAGCCTTAATAATATATTAATATATATGTATGTATATATATATATATATTATATATATATAATATATGTATATATATATAATATATATAACAATAATAATATAATATAATATATATATATATATATGTAATATATAATATATAATAGACATTTCTCAAAATCTTATAATAATCAGTGCCTTTAGGTATATATATATGGTCAGAGTGTCTAAAGCTGACATCATGTAACTCGAGAACGGCAGCACCTACAGTAAAACAAATTATATATTTGGAATCAGCGGAAAATTCTAAGGAGGGTTTATTTTTTTTTTATTTTTATTTTTATTTTTTTTTTTTTTTTTGCTTTTATTCGTTGGAAATATTAAAAAAAAATTTGACCAGAGGCTCCGAGCCAGCAGGAGACAGAGGGGGGACAAAAGTCCCAAATCGTCCACCAGGAGGGCCGAGACCGGCCATTTTTACGTCTTTGTGGTTTACCCTATGGTATTCCTTTAGTTAAAATAATACCAAAGTGTAAAGGGAAGTAAAATTATTCTTTTTTTTTTTTAACTAAAGGAATACCATAGGGTAAACCGCAAAGATGGCAGGAGTTGGGGTCTCTCGGCCTCCCGGTGGACGACAGGGGACTTTGTCCCCCCCCCCTCTGTCCCCAGTCGGCTCGAGCCCCTAAATTGCCGTGTAATATTTAATATTTCCGACGAATAGATGAAAAAAAAGAAAAAAAAATTAAAAACCCATTCTTAAAATTTTCCGCTGAGTCCAAATCAGAACTGTAGGTGCTGCCTTTCTCGAGTTATATGATGTCAGCTTTAGACACTCTGACATATATATATATATATATATATATATATATATATATATATATATATATATATATATATATATATATATATATAAATAATTTAATTTAATATCTGTAAAATCTCCTATCAGAACAGATTTTCATGCCTTTTTGAATATCTTACTGTAACACGTCTCGAAAATCTCGAATCTCCTAATTTCGATGTTCTTTGGCTTAAAATCTGCCTCCATACTACTACTATTATCTTGTGTTTCTGCTACTGCTCTCCTAATAGAACAGATTTTCCGGTTCTTTTTAGATATCTTACTACTTCTCACGAGACTGTTACTTCTTCTCATCCAACTGCCGAAATCCTCTACTTAGGGGACTTCAACGTACACCACACTGAGTGGTTGGGCTCCTCTCATACTGATTCAGGTGGGAAGGAGGCCAAAACATTCAGCATTCTCAACGATCTGGAACAGTTGATTAAAGAACCTACACACATCCCAGATCGTCCTAATCAATTCTTAAACACTCTTGATTTATGCTTCACCACTTCTCCTTCTCGCTACAAATACACCATTTTCCCTCTTATCGGTAATTCTGACCACAATCTTGTAGCTCTAAAGTATAACACTTCATTTCCAGCAGCTCCGCCCAGCCCTAAACGAACTTTCTGGCACTTTAATCGGGCTAATTGGGATGCATTGCGTCGCTTTTTTGCCAACTATCGTTGGAATGAATCATGTTTTTTTCCGGAGAACGCCTCTGCTTCTGCTGAAAAGAGGGGCTGTGATCATCGAAGGAATGAACAGGTTCATTCCATCTTCCTCTAAATCATTTTTCCCATAATCCATGGTTCGATGGCTCTTGTTCTCGTGCCATCCAGGAGCGTGACATTGCGTATAGGGCTTGGAAGAACTCTCGTTCTTCCAATTACTCTAACTAATTTTCGCTCTGCTCGAAGTGATGCAGAAGGGATATTATTCGACTGTTCAAGCTTCCTTCAACTAAAAGGAAGTGGGTTGCCTTCTTGGTTCTCCTTCCTGATAAAAATTTCTGGCCTCTTGCCAAAAACATCTCTAACTTCTGTAAATCTGCCTTTCCCCCTCTTATCCGTTCTGACGGTTCTGTTGCTAACACTCCTTCTGAAAAGGCTAATCTCTTTGATCTCTTTATTTTTTCATCTAATTCCACCCTTGACGATTCCGGCTCCCTCCTCCTGCTCCATCCCCTCTCAGGTGTCCAATGTCTCAACCTGTCATCATTATTCATGATCGAGTACATGAGATACTGAGATCCATGAACGTCGGAAGGCCAGTGGCCCAGATGGCATTCCTCCTCGTGTTTTTGAGTGTGCTTCTGAGCTGGCGCCTGTCCTCGTTCAACTCTCCCCTATGCCTTAACACTAATACTTTTCCTCAATGCTGGAAGCGCGCTTTTATTCAGCCAATCCCAAAAAAGGTAGCCGCTCTGATCCTTCTAACTATCGACCTATTGCCTTAACTTGTATTCTATCTAAAGTCTTTGAAACTCTCCTTAACTCTCATTTCCTCGATCACATAGAATCTCATTCCCTTCTTTCAGATCGTCAGTATGGCTTTCGACGTTCGAGATCAGCTGGTGATATCCTTTCCCTATCTAATTGATCTATGGTCTTCTGCCCTTAAGGATTGTTTAAAACATTTTTTGAATGTAGCTTGACATATCTAAAGCTTTTGACAAGGTATGGCATGCGTCGCTACTCTCTAAGCCACCTTCCTTTGGATTTCCTCCTTCGCTTTGCTTACTCTTGTCTAGTTTTCTTTCAGATCGTTCCATTTCAGCTCTTGTTGATGGAGCAACCTCTTCCTCTTTTCTTATTAATTGTGGTGTTCCTCAGGGTTCTGTTTTATCTCCAACTTTATTCCTACTTTTCATCAACGATCTTCTTAGCTGCACTTCTAACTCTGTTCATTCTTATGCCGATGACTCAACTCTCCATTCTTCCACTCATTTTAATTGTGCTCCCTCGTTTGTATCTAGAGTTGCCTCTCGTCTACAGCTTTTCGATTCAATTCTTGCCGATTTGGTCGGAATTTCTCAGTGGGGTAACCGTAATCTTGTGAAGTTCAACTCTTTGAAAACTCAACTTCTTCATATCTCCCTCTCTAAAATACCTCCCAACTTTCCTATCCCTTTTGATGGCTCTAATGTCTGTAAACAACATAAACATTTTAGGAGATTAAACATAAATAGTGAATTATCTTGGAGACCTCGTATCACATCGGTTGCTAAAATGGCCTCAAAAAGCTGGGAATTCTGTTCAGATTGCGTGAATTTTTTTCTTCTGCTCAGATACTCCAGTTATATAAAGGTCTTATTCGCCTCTGTATGGAATACTGTTCCCACATTTGGGGTGGATCCGGTTCCACCCTCCTTTTGAATAGAGTTGAAGCTAAGGCTAAGAGGCTTATAAACTGTCCCATACTCTCTGACTCCCTTGACCCTCTTTCTCTGCGTCGTGACGTAGGTGCCCTATCTCTTTTCTGTAGGTATTACAACGGCAGGTGCTCGCGAGAATTGACCTCTCGCATTCCTCCACCACTGACGTCGCCCTCTAACACAAGAGGTGCCTTGTTCTCTCATGAAAATTGTGTGAATATTGGAGACTCAAGGATCACTCGTTGTGGTACCTCCTTCTTTCCAGCCACATCTGTTTGTGGAAATTCCTTGCCTTCTTTTATTTTCCCCGCAATGTTTAATCTTCCTCTATTTAGTCCCGCGTCTGCATACGAAATTGCGTTAGGCATTGGCCAGAGAGGATTTACTTTCCATTTATTTTAATTTTTTTTTCTTTATGTAATTTTTTTATTTATTTATTTATTTATTTTTGCCCCCTCCTTTTGAAAAGGGCATTGCCCGTGAGTGGTGGTATCATGTAAAAAAATAAATAAAAATAATAAAAATATATATATAGGTGAAGGTTACCATAAAGGAAGGAAAAACTATAGACTTTAGAGAAAAGTTTATTTAGAAGAAAAGTTTACTATATATATGTAGAACATGAACAATGTATTTTTTTTTTTTTTTTTTATATATATATAATTACTTTCAGAGACGCATGCTTTGTCGTACTTTTTAGATCGTGCAACGACTTTTTAATGGTTTGCGAGTATATATTTATTTTTTATTTTTTTAAACCAATGGGAACCAAGGGTATACCGCACCGATAGCAGGAGTCGGGGTCTCGGCCTTCAGG
>JABUQX010036172.1:0-5000 GCA_015478945.1 Trachelipus rathkii | reverse complement strand
ATGTAATTGTGTAGAAGATAAATAACACTCGTTAACAAAATTGACCTTTTTTTTGTAACAAAAGTTAAACCAAGTGAACCTTATACTACTTTTACCTTTGAATTTAAATATATTTTCTGAATTCCTATATCACGCAAGTATTTTTCGTGACATTCACTTAAAGTTGACATTACACTATTACGCATATGTTTTCAATACAAACCGCACACAACAAAGAACTAACTCACCTAAAAAGAGGAGGTGTATGATTTTTTGGTGTATTTTGCTGAAGGAATGTCCCTCTTCAGGTTCCAACCGTAATCAGCAAGCATATTTGGACTCCACTTGCCTTAGTACCGTTTTTCCATTCCGGAAATGTCCTGGTGGAACCACTCATTATGTTCGCCGCTGATCGTTCCAAGATTTGCTGGGAAGAAATCCAAATGCGATTGCAAGAAGTAGATTTTCAAAAAACATGTTACATTCCATGATCTTGCAAGATTTTAAAAGATCTACCATTACCTCTTCGTAGTTGCCTGCTTTATGGTTCTCTAAGAAGTTCTGGCAAATACTCTTGAATGACTCCCATGCAGTTTTCTCAGCCTGGTTCAAATGACCAAAGAAGTTTTCATCTTGCATAAGTTCTCATATTTGAGGTCCTATAAAGATCCTTCCTTTGATCATTTATCCTCGGGAATTTTTGCTTTAAGTATTTAAATCCAGGACCACTTTGCCCCATTGATTTAGCAAAGTTCTTCATCAGACCAAGCTTGATATGGAGTAAAGGTAGATATACTTTTCTGGATCAATCAGTGATTTGTTGGTAACATTCTTCATTCCTGGATTTAGTTATGTTCGTTTCAACCATTGATTCTGCAAAGAATGATTTTTCCGGTCTCTACTATCCCACTCATAAATGATCTCTACTATCCCACTCATAAATGAAACAACATTACTTAGTGAATCCGAGCTGGTGTCCGAGCAATGGAACAACGACTTTCAAGTCGCCACATACAATCCACTGGTTTTCCTCATACTTGATTTCTTCCAGCAACAGTTGCATACTAGCACATCTTTCTTTCATATTAGCAGCATGAGCTATTGGCACTGATGGAAAAATATTTCCATTATGAAGGAGTACACCTTTCAAGCTAACTTTAGACGAATCTATGAACAGACACGACTCCTCTACTTTGTTTTCGTGACCAAGTGCATCAATTATAGAAGAAACGTTACTGCAAAAAAAGTATATCTTAAAGGGAAAAGAAATCCTTAGATTCGATGCATCTATCTTTGAAAACACATACATGTGTTTATTTGTGGAAGAAATTTCGTCCCTTCAATCTAGAGCCTAACATTTCGGTTTGCCTTTTAGATAGCTTCAAGTTTCTAATAAGGTCATTTAGATCTACTTGTCTAAGTAAATGTGGTTCAAAAGACGAACAAGAAGCTTCATGTTGGATCAATTCTTACATAAGTATTATTCCTCTACGGGATCTTGTTCATAATAATCAGTGAGCATGGCATTATCTGGTTGGTTTGGCGTAGGCAATTCTTCACTATGACGCACAGGTCTCATCGCCGATGGTAAATTAGGGTATGTCACAGTGTGCTTTGATTTAGGAGTGATGCCACAAATATTTGTAGGACAAAAGTAGCAATCTGTAGAATAATCTTTAGGTTCCCTCCAAATGATTGGCACAGCAAAGTTCATGTACCGAGAACCCTTTGCCCGACCTGTGAAGTGTGTGATACAAGTGATTCAACAAACGTGCGGGTCCAATGTTTTATCTTGATCATCAACTCGGCATTAAAGTAAGGCTCATAACACTTCTTAATGAGAGGAGAGAAACCACGTTTCTGTTTTTAAAATGTTATCTCACCACAAATGTAGCCAAAGGATACCGGATGATTAACACAACGTCGAAGCATATTACCACCTGTTAAAGTGTTTAAAATTTCAGGAAAAATAAACAGCATTAGATGTTTATAGAGCAAATTCTAACAACTAACTGGCGAGAGTAGTGATGTATCTACTTCAGCGATCGCACCCTTTTCGATATGAAGGAATAGAGGTATTGGCTTCAAACTTGGGATATAATCTATGTATGGGTTAAGCTCGAAACAGGGTAAATTTCAAGTCGGTGGGATGTATATAGAGGTCGCCGAGTCAAAGCGATGTACGCTGCGCCTTATGGCGAAGCTCTGGTGAGCGAATTAGGGTTACAGGACAAGATCGGCCACCAGCGGACCCAGGAACCCAGATAAAGGTCTGTCTGCATTCAGCTTTGTGGCGCAGCTGCGCGTGCCTGCTCCTTACACACACATTATTATTATTATTATTACGTCGAAGAATCAATTCCCGAAGGGAATTGATTCTGAGTCGAAAAACGATTCCTGTAAGGCGTCGTTTTTTACGCACTCCGACTCCGGTTCCTGCTCCGACTCCGACTCCGGCTCCGGCTCCGGCTCCGGCTCCGGCTCAGGGTTCGGTTTGGTTCAGACATCGGTTAGTGTTGATCTGACGAAGGTGTTTTTATTATTATTATTATTATTATTATTATTATTATTATTATTATTATTATTATTATTATTATTATTATTATTATTATTATTATTATTATTATTATTATTATTATTATTATTATTATTATTATTAGAAATGATTTTTTAGGCTCCGGCTCCGACTCAGCCTATGGCTCCGATATATATTTACATGGGTTAGAGTTATCGTATCTGGTTAAAATTTGGAGGGGTGTTAGATGGTGACGTAACCTCAACGTAGACGATGTTACCTCCCCCTGGGTCCCCCGAAGGGGGACCCACTAATAAATAATCAAAGAAGTGTTCGTAATAGGCTGAGGGGGTGGTGAGGAGGGGATTCAGGGTTGGAGTTTCTAGAAATGGGTTAGTATTGGATTCTGAGGAGTTGGCTCCGGCACCGGTGCTGGAGCCGCTGCGGTGCCGAGTTAATAAACTTTCGTATAACAACAATGTTGGTGTGTTTATATGGGTTTTCGAGGTCGTAGAGTTCGAATATGATGGTTATAAGTGCATATAGGGTGTCTAGGGTCCCACAGATGGGGATTCCACCCCAAACATTAAATATTGACGTAGAAAGCTGAAACTCGGTATACACCTATCATATAAGTTATCATTACTGTTGCCAGTGTTAAATTGTAGTGAGCACCCCATGGGGGGATGCTGGCCCCGTCAAACATTGAATATTGACGTAGAAGGCTGAAACTCGGGTATACATCTATCCTTATAAAAATTTTTATCATATATAGTATAATAATACGTACCTACAACCTAAAAAGGAGTCTCCAGGCCCAAACCTGAAATATTGACATAGAACGATGAAAATCCCGGTATCTTCTGCTCTTTGGGTACTTTCCATCATATGCGGGTTAAACTGACTAACACTGAGCACCTGAGAGTTCTATCCGGAAGTTACAGCCAGATATTGTTTGGGCGATGAAGATGTTGTGTATAAGCCTTTATATATAAATTTTTCATCATATGCAGGTTAGAATAGCCATGCCATGACCCAAAGTTATATGGACATGAGCACAAATATTACGGCATAGGGAGCAATAGCAGACATACATCATATTGTAGTGTGGTGAAAGAAAAATGTAAAAATTAAAAAAAAAAAATTTTAAAAAAAAAATTAAAAAAAAATTAAAAAATAAAAAAAAAATTTCGAAATTTTAAAAATTTTAAATAAATTAAAAAAAAAAAAAAACAAATATTTTATACTTTTAAGTTTCTTCACAAAGAGGCCGTTTTCTATAAATCAAACAAACACTCCTAGAGCCTCCTGACCTCTGGAGCCTCTGGGCCTCTTTAGCCTCTGCCTCCGCAGCCTCCCCCAGCCTCCCCACCGCTCACGCCCCTCCCCATCTATGATCTATTGATCCATGGCATATTTTGATATAACATAACACAAAACTTTAATTTATTTTGTTTTATGCATTAACAGTTTGTTTCATAAAATTTACGCTATTCATATTTATAACAGAAATTTGTGTTTTTACATGCCCTAAACCTGTAAATCAGTAAATCAAACCCACCCACACACCCCCTCCCTACCCCAATCCTGGTTATTTTTACATTAACATAGCAATATTTAACAAAATTTTATCATAACATTGGCTGATTATTATACTGATCAATGAATATATGCTAACGTAACAAAGTTTTCACATCAATAATGCTAACGTGTCATAATCAGAACTAAGAGTATAATGTACAACGACAAACCTAACACGTCCTACTCACACCTTTTTCAAACATATCATGGATATTTTTACATTAACATAGTAATATTTAACAAAATATTATCATAACCTTGTCTAAATATCATACTGATCAATGAATATATGCTAACGTAACAAAGTTTTCACATCAATAAAGCAAACATAGCATCACCTGAACTACGAATATAACGTACACTCACAAACCTAACACATCTTAAACATGAATAAACAGTTAACATTAACAAAGTTCCGTACTTAACATCAATAAAACAAACATAGCATCACCTTACACCGAATATGGCATGCACTACCTGACTAACACATCTTAAACATGAATAAACAGTTAACATTAACAAAGTTCCGTACTTAACAACAGTAAAGTAACTAACATTGACCGCAGAACGTAACCTACTTACACTTTTTCTAACATATCACTGATATTTTTACATTAACATAGTAACATTTAACAAAAATTTATCACAACCTTGGGTAAGTATCATACTGATCAATGAATATATGCTAACGTAACAAAGTTTTCACATCAATAAAGCAAACATAGCATCAACTGAACTACGAATATAATGTACAACGACAGACCTAACATACCTTATACACGAATAAGCAGTCAACATTAAGGTTCCATTCTTAACAACAAGAAAGTAACTAACGCTGCATGCAGAACGTAACCTACTAACACTTTTTCCAACATATCGCTATTATTTTATATTAACAAGTAACATTTAACAATTTATGTAACTA
>JABUQX010036171.1:0-12500 GCA_015478945.1 Trachelipus rathkii | reverse complement strand
ATATATAATATATATATATATATATATATATATATATATATATACTATATATATATATATATGATAAATAAATATATTATATAATATAATAATAATAATATATATATTATATATATATATATATATATAATATATATATACTATATATTATTATTATATATATATATATATATAATATATATATATATATATATATATATATATTATATATATATATATATATATATATATAATATATATATATATAAATATATATATTATATATATTATATATATATATATATATATATTATATATGGTTAGGTATAATAATATATATTATATATAGTATATATATATATATATATATATATATATGATACTAATATATATATACACCGGTATATATTTATATGAGGAATGAACGTATTAGAGAGTTGTGTGGTGTGAAGAAGGGGATAAATGAGAGAATAAATGAAAGTATGCTGAGATGGTTTGGTCATGTGGAAAGGATAGATGATAGTTGGTTGGTTAAGCGGATGTATAGTGGTGTGTTTTGGGAATCGACTGGCTGAGAGACCGAAGAAAAAATGGATTGAGTCAGTAATGGAATAAATATCTGGAGGAGAGAAATGTGAGTTTGGCAGAGGCGAGAAGAAAGGTGCTAAATAGAGTGAATGTCAGGGTTTTGTGAGAAGGTATGGTTGTGGCCCACCTGGGCCAAGAGATGAACCCCACACTGACGAGATGCCATAGTGAGGGCCCGTTGCGGTCCCGTGAAGCTCTAGGGTGTATTTTCTGACTGCGACGATTTCTCACTAATAGGTATAAAGGGGGCGGTATGTCTGGACTTTCTTTTCGACTTGTCATGTTCTTCTTCTACTTTTTTGTTTCCGGTGCATGGTACGCACCTTACCCCCAGTCTTGATGGAAAGAAAGTGGATGAATATATATAATAATATATATATATATATATAATATATATATTATATATATATAATATATATATTTATATATTATATATATATATATATATATAAATATATATATATATATATATATTATATATATATATATATATATATATATATATATTATATATTATACACCTATATTAATAATTTTATTATTTGGATTTTGTAGTAAACAGTAATTTTTTTTTATATAATAGCTCTGGAAAATAAGAACCAGTGCCAACATGACATCTACTAACAAAAACATCTTGTTTTATCGAATAGAACATTAATGAGACAGTATGCTCAGAAACACGAATTTAATGAAAGCAAGTGGGGAAATGGAGAAAGGAAGTGTGCGTTCATGGATTTCCAAAGTAGTAAAGATGGGTAGAGAAGAGAAAATTCTTTGGTACTTAAAAATTACCTGTTTATTTTCGAATAAATTATGGAATCAATAAATTAAGGTTGGGATGAGGGGAATCCATCATTGTACATTTTTAGATTTTATTGAAATTTTTTTTGAATTAAACATCAAATGTAACATGTATTGGCCAGTTGTCTTTGAAATATGTGAACCATATGCAGCATGCATGCATGTTCTTTACTTTCTATTTATTTTTACTGAAAGTTATGAATCCTAGTTGAAATTCTGGAAGACATTTCAAAAGAATAGGGATTTGTTCATGTAATTTATATTAAAGATATGCTATATGTTGAATTAAATGTTCTTTCAAAAATATTTTGGGTTTTGTTGGCAGCTTTCTTAACTTCAACTCGGTAACTTGCTTTGGGGAAATTTAAATTTTTATTCTTCTAGTATTTTATATTGAAGTCTTCTTTCGATCCTTTTTTTATGATTATGATGATTACTTTTTTTTTTTTTTTTTTTTTTTTTTTATCTATTTTTCACATTATTAATATTTACCCTTTTTCTTTTCTATAGACGAAATTTGTCAGTATAGTGGCATTAGCAGGTCTTATGTGTTTGATAATACTGTTCCTTGCTTTACCCTCTTACCATATTAGCGGCAGCAACTTAACAAGTAACCTGTGGACACATGGAGAAGAACATGGCCACGGGCATAAACATAACAAAAACTGGTTTACCAGCTATAATAGGTAAGTTTTTTTTTTTTTTAAGTTTCTCTTTACCAGTATTGAAATATTTACATAACTTTATAAATATTTAATCATTACTTAATAATAATATTGGTAATTTCATTATAACAGTACTTATCCACTCACGCCTCCAGTCTATAGTGCAAGAGGTTATATTAAATATAGAATTGCTATAATATCGGATCTTGATACTTCTTCAAAAGTACCATCGAAAAATATGTGGATAAGTTACCTCAAAAAGGTAAATCACTTGTGTAGATTGAAATTTTGTTTGAAGTTGTAAATTTTAATATTTTATGGGCAAATGGCCATTTATGAATATTGCGATACTTAATTACTCTGCATAGAGAGTAATATTTAATATTTTGATTATCAAAAATTTATTTTTTTATTTTAAATTTAAAAGATGCCGTACACCCTTTTTATTTCATTTTAGGGTTATTTGACGATAAACATCGATAGTCTAGAAGTTACAGCCATCGAATGGGATAAAGACACTGTATCCTTAGAATCCCAAATGGCATATGGAGGAAGAGGAATGGAACTTTCAGAGCTAGTCACTTTTAATGGTAAACTGTATGCCTTAGACGATCGAACCGGAATAGTGTATGAAATAGATCCATCTCACAACAAAGCTATTCCATGGGTGATTTTAACTGATGGCAATGGACGGGAACCTAAAGGTAAAGACTACTTAGCAACCTTGTACCAAATATATATTTTTCTTTCTTTTATCCTATCTAAAGTTAAGTAGAAGAGCATGACGTAAGTTTAAAGGAAAACCTCTCCCTTACCACCTCTCCATACCCTTAAGTGAGAACTCGTTGCAGTAAAAAGAAAAATCCACACCAGGGCTTCATAAGATTACGGTGGACACTCATTGTGGTATCTTTGCCAATGTGGGGTTCATCCCCTGGGCCAGGGCCCTCAACCATACCCCCTCACAAAATCCCACCATTCGCTCCTATTATGCACCTTTCTTCTCGCCCCTGCCAAACTCATTCCTTTACTGACACAATCCACTTTTTCTTTGGTCGATTGTTAGCACAATCGCCACTATACATCCGCTAAACCAACTGACTTTCATCCATCCTTTCCATATGACCAAACCATCTCGATATGTTTCGCCCCGGGGGAAAACTTTTCATCCATCCTTTCCATATGACCAAACCATCTCGATATACTCGTTTATTCTATCATTTACGCCTTAACTTCACACCTGACACCACACAATTCACTAATACGTTTATTCCTCATTTTATCAATTCTTCTCACACCTAACGCGCCCCTAAGATTATCCATCTGAAAAAAATTGCACCTTAGATCTATACCTCTTATTCCATACCATGGTTTCACAACTATACATTAACACAGGTAACAACATACCCTCATTCAAAACCCTGACGCACTGACGACTTAGTTCCTTTGTATCCACCAAGGATTTAATTGCACCAGCCACTTTCCTACCATACACAATTTTCCTACTACACACTGCTTCATTCACCTCCTTCTCATCCAACATATATCCTCAATATTTAATTTCAGATTCTTGTTCCAATTGCTTGCCATCCAACGTGACTTCACACCGCGTACTTTACTCACCCGCTATCATCACCTTACCCTTATGTACATTTAATTTCAAACCACTCTACCAATCCTCTCGCACTTTCTTCAAATTGGCTACACAAAACGATATCATTCACGTACGTTAAGAAAGGCACCCTACACTCTCTTGCATTCTACATCAGTCTAACACCCCTCTTCACTTAAATTCTTTCATCACTCCATCCATAGCAAATTAAATAACCAAGGAGACATAACACATCCCTGTCTCACTCCACTATCAATATTAAACACATTCACAATCTCACACCTTCAGCATACACTTTAAATTGAAATCATCCACAACCAATAGCAATATCAGCAAACTACATAGGATACACTAACATCATTATTTAGACAGATAACAACAAATCAGAAGCCCGCCAACCAACCCCAACTCCGAATATACATTGCTAACACCTGCCACAGAGCTTCCCTATTAATCCTGTCATACGCATGTTTTCAATGTGAAAATTTAATTTACACATCCTCTACCACTTCTAAATGCGTCTTGTTCTTTGCCAATTAGTCCCTCAGTTATTCGACGCACACTTTGAACCAAAATAGAAGCAATTTATCTTCCCTACAACACTCATTAAACTAATTCCACCTATATCAATATAAACAAAATCAAACAAACACAACACAGCCCCAAAGCAACAACCACACACACCTCAGACAAACCGAGTAGTGAATAGTATAATATATATATATATATATTACTATACATCATCATATATTATATATATATATTATATATATTATATATAGTATATATATATATAATATAATATATACACTATATATATAGATATATATATATGAGATATATTTATTATATATTATATATATATATAATATATATATATATATATATATATCATTCTATTCTGTAATAAACTCTTATCAATCTCTCTTTGCCCCCAAGGATTGGGGTAAGGTGCGCTACAAGCACGGAAAAGAAAAGCAGTAGGACAACATGAACATGACAAACGTCGAAAAAGAAAGCCCAAGCCTTACCGCCCCTCTTGTGAAACCCATTATAGTTTGAAGAGCATCGTCACAGACAGAGAAAATCCACCCTAGGAGCATCAGGGACCGGACGACGGGACCTCTCACTTATTAAATCGTGCAATGTAAGGGAATCAATGCCCCTGGCCCAGGTGGGGCCACAAACCTACTGCCCCCATACAAAAACCCCGCCATTCTCCGCCTTGATCAGTGCACCTCTATTCTCGCCGCTTGCCAAACCTCACATTTCTCTCCTGTCAGACAATTTCGTTCACCGAAACAACTCAATCCACTGTTTCCTCTTCGGTTCTTCCCAGCCGGGCGGTTCCCAACACACTCTCCACTTTACATCCGCTTAACCAACCGGCAAGCATTCATCCTTTCCACATGAGCCAAAACCACCATCCAAACATACTTTCATTTATTTCTCATTTACCCCTTTCTTACACACCACACAACTTCTCTAATACGTTCATTCTCATTTTATTAATTTCTTTTCTTTTCACACCTAGCATGCCCCTAAGATTGTGTCCATCTGAACACATTTGAACTTTAGATCTTATTACTTTTTCTTTATTTTTACCAACTACTTTTGCCAGCCAGGGGAAAAAAAAAAAAACCCCCCCACAAAATATCCCTACCATACAATAAACACAGGTAACAACATACCCTCATGTAAGACTCTAGCGCGCCACTCCTGCAAGACTTACGTCCCCTTTGACTTCACAACGAATTTAATTGCCCACCAGCAATCTTACCTGCCATTCACAACTGTCCCTACTACATCTGCAATCATGTCCCGTGCCCTCCCTTCTCAATTCCGAAACGACATACCCTAAATATATTAAAAACTTCAGAATATGTATAGATGCTTCATCACTACATAAACTTCACACTGAGCACTGTCCTCACCTCACAACCCATTAACCCTTACTGCTTATCTAACTTTTACCTTTCAGTAAACCCCTCCTTTACATACGCCTGCCAGAAATCTCTCTACCCAATCACCTCGTCAAAACTCTCATTCAGATTCACCACACAGAACATTGCAATCCCGATATTAATAGGTAGGGCGCGCCTCCATTCCTCTCCCATCTCCATCATTATCTAACACCTTTTCCTGGCCATCCCCACCCTTGAATCTCTTTCATAAACCCCATCCATAAAAAATTGAATAACCAAGGAACCATAACACATCCCTGCTCACTCCGCTATAATTCCTAAACCAATCACCAGATTGACACCATTTATTGCTTTCCTTACACAACGCTTCCACTTCGTCATACATACTTTTGATTCCAGATTCCATTCTCTCTATCTATAACATCTGCCACTAATAACCTGCCAATAAAAGCTTCCCCTATAACCTATCATACGCCTGTTGTAAATCCATATTCATCTTATAAAACCTAAATATAATTTTATTCTTTTTGCCCTCATTTTCTCAATCATTTGTTCAATGTAAAGATTTGATCCACACATCCTCTACCACTCCTAAACGCACCTTGTTCTTCACCAACCAGTCCCTCAGTCACTCGTCGCCGACTTTTTCTTTCAACCAAAATACCAGAATAACCTTCCCTTCAACACTCAATAAAATCTCATTCCCCTATAATTTCTACAATTTTCCCCTTTCTCCCTTACCCCTTATGATAAGGGGGTACTATTACCCCTCTCCTCCAATCCCTTTGGAACTATACCCTCCATATAAACGGTTTTATTTCAACTTCCAAATCCAATCCAATCAAATCAACCCATCTGCCTCCACTCGTTGATTCATTTCACTAGTTAATTTTCATCCTCATACCTGCAGAGTTTACCATTGTCTTTGCAAATTTCTGCACTCTAGCTCAGTACCTCCTCGCTTACTAATAAACCCATCCCCAAAACTACCTTTCCTTCTGCACCATCAAAAACCACAGCCACACATTCACTAACAACCTCATCACAGTACTGTTAATATTGTGCAGATTTCGAAGTTGTTCTTTCCACACTTCCTCACATCCATTTCCATCAGTTACGAAAGCGGCATGGCTATGCGGCAATCTAAGCAGATTCCACTGACGTCGCAGCGGCAACCTTTACACGATCAAGGCAGAACGCTTCCTATTCCCCTGTATGTCCGTCATTCCATCCTCCTTCCCAAAAACTGTTCATTGTACCTCTTGTTTTCGTACGTATGACGCTTTTAGTATTTCTTTTTTTCCTCCTCTATATAATTCCAAGCATCCTTTTTTTGAAACTTCATCATTTGCTTTTAGTACATTCAAACCACGCTTCTTTTTTACCTTTAACCGCTTCATCATCACCTCTTTCATTCCACCATTCGCTTGTTAACCATTCCTATACTTCTACTTTAGCACATGTCCACGCACCTTCCTGGCGACTTAACTAACAATTGACTTCCTTCATTTGCCCCCCAGATTTGGTTCAGTATCTCAACTTGGTTCAACATTCCAAACCGAATTTACTGAGCTGAGGCGCTGCGTTACATGACTTAATCGCTATTGTCTTGCTCACTTAATCTTCTTACACGTCTTCAATGTGTACCTACTTCCTTTTTCGTATCCACCTTCCTCTGCGCAATGCCAAGCCCCCACTAACTTAATTTTTACATTAGAACAACATAATGAAATCCGGATAAATCCCATGTCCTAAAACCCCTCACTGATTTAACATCAACACATACATTTATACATCTCCTTTTCACCTATTCAAAATCAAATCATACTTTTCACTTCGATACCATCTCTACCTTACACCCAAAACTCGAGTATACGTTATGGATACTCTCTGTGTTTATAGAGATAGAGTAGATACTTACACCACATACGTCTCTCTCTTCACAGGAAATCAATCACCTTGCCTACCATTCTCAGTGTTGGTGCTCCGGCGCCAGCCCCAAAAACCACCCCTGTATACCATCCCTTTTTTAATCACCTAAACCATACCATCAAGGTCTCGCCCGAACACTATCAAGCTGAAGCTGCTTACTTACACCCATCAGAGACATCATTCATACTATATCCCAAAAAATCGACTCTCTTCAACATTTCCCTCAGATGGACCATTGGTTACAACCCACAACAACACTACTTTGACCTTTTCAAACTTCAAAAATTAACCTCATGACGCGTCAGCTAGAACAGATAGTAGGAGTGCTCTTACCTAGTAGCTTTGCGGTGCTACTCAGCAGGGTGCGAGCATCAAAATTTGCAACTCCTTCTCTCCCTCTCTCCACTGTAGCACACACCAGCACGCACACATTTCACACACCACACCAACACCACTTAACTTCACCTTTTCCTTTCATTCTTTGATTGCTAGTCACGAGCGAGCAAATCAAGATTGTGTCCCTTTCTAAATACATTCATCACCTCCTCCTCTTGTCTCCCTCAATATTAGCCTGCTGACTATTCCATGTACCCATACGATTCTCATACAATTTTCGCCGAAAGATAGAAAAGCGTCGTTTAACGGTGGGGCGATCACGACCATCTTGGCGCAGGGCAGTATCAGTATTGCCTAGCAGAGATAGGTGGTAGTGGGCAGCCAACCCCAAACTACCGATCGCCCCTTTAGTCGACCTCACGAACAGCAGGGACGCAAGTACGATGGGGCAATTCTTTCTCCCCCCGCACACAAATATAATATATTATTATTAATATATATAGGTATTATAGAGTGATATATATATAGTATATTAGGATATATTAATATATATATATAGGTATTATATATAATATATGAGTATATATATAATAGGTAAAATTATAAATTATATATATATATATATATAATATAATGATATGTATATATATATAGGTTATATATAATATAAGTATAATTATATAGTATAATAAGTATATAATATATAATTATATATAATATATATATATATATATATATATAATATAATATATATATATATAGATATATATATATATATATGAGAATGTAGTATATAGAGTAGAGGTGAGGTATAATATAATAATATATATAATATATATATATAGATATAATATAGATATTTTTGTTTTTACAGAGATAAACACCATCACTTCACGGGCAGATGCCCTAGATCAAGGAGTGAGGTCTTTGTTAGCTTGATAATTAACGCCGGAGCAGCGGACCGAAGCCGAAGTGGGCCCAAGGGAAGAGGGAATAAGCTCCACGATTCTCCCACACCGACCAGTTGCGAACCTGCGGACCCTCGCTTTGTTGGGCAAGTGCTCTAACACACTGAGCTATCGGGGCGCTTTTTATATAAATAAATAAATATATTTTGAAAAAAATTACGATATAAACCATACAACACATATACATACAGTAAACTACATATGCAGGTAGACCTGAAATACGATAAATACACATACACAACATATATTATTACAAATATTAAATATCACAATTTATGATTATTAAATACTATCACTATCACTACTAACGATTATCACTACTGATCACTAATCACTGCACTATGTTTTATGATTAATATTGGATGGCTGCTACAGCAATATTGACAAGTATTAAAATATGTGATTAACATCTCTTTCACTATATTAAAGAAAGTAGAAATAGGATTGTTCGATTTGTAACTGAAGTGGATAAACACTGTAATACATTTATATATAAAATTATTCACCATAAGTCCACTGTTATTACTTTTATAGTAATGTGCACAAATAATATTATTTACACGTATTTCATCAATGTAAAAATTTATCATATTAACGATGATTATTATTTAATCATGTTCACCAAAAATCACATGTTATTACTAGTTAGTAGGTTAAGACGAAAAAGGTATATCAGGCACCCATTCAGCGGATAATAATAAAATGATAGACAGGGTTTCGCAACCCCTTTGCTACCAGTGGAAGGAGAGATTTGGGGAAAATGTTACCTCATAATGACTCGGACATATAGGAAGCTGGAGAAACTGCGAAGAGCTCCACGTGTCGTGCAAGTTTAGGTATTGTAATTCTCTTGTTTAATTTTATATTTGTATTTAATACCAAAATAGCCAAAAGAAATGATGCCAAAAAACTTTTGCTGCTCCTCGAATCTCCAGGATACAAATGAAAAAATTAAATGGTTTTATAATTACATTATTTAGTTAAAAATCCAAAATCGTAATTTTTAATACGCATTTTTTTTCCTTATATCGTGAAAAAAGTGATTTTTTCAGAAGGAAGAATATTTCAAAATGCTTTTCTTTCTCTCTCTCTTCCTTAAAATATCCAAAATCAATAAAATCTTCAGTAGCAATCCCAGATTGGATGCGCTTCAAGATGTTCGCACTCTGATCTACTTTTTCTAACTGACCTATCCCTATGGCACGCCATGGTGACAGTCACCTGGCTGCCTCTCTTCTGGTGCCTCTGGTATTTCGCCTCCCCTCTGGTTTGCGCGACTAGGAGTCCACACCGGGAACGACGGTCGGAAGATCATATAAATATACGATGGATAAGAGTATTATAATATATTATAAGTATATAACTAAGAAGATATATATAATATATATATATATATATAAAAGTAATATATAGAGAGAGAGAGAAGGAGAGAGAGGGAGGGAGAGAGAGAGAGAGAGAGAGATGAGAGACAAAGGATGAGAGAGAGAGAAGAGAGTGAGAGAGAGAGAGAGGAGAGGAGAGAGAAGAAGAGAGAGAGAGAAGAGAGAGAGAGAGAGAGAGAGAAGAGAGAGAGACGAAGAAAAGAGAGAAGGAGAGAGAGAGGAGAGAGAGAGAGACGAGAGACGAGGAGAGAGGGAGAGGAAAACGAGGAAGGAAGTAGGAGAGAGGAGAGAGAGAGAGAAGAGAGAGTATGCCCCGAGAGACCTGTGACTCACTTCTCCAGAGTGCCAAGTAATCATCCCAGAGACAAGGTCTGGGACATTACAAATTTGAAGCGAGTCTTTGGAAGGAGCGCCAACTGCGGAGCGGTGGTATTCTTCGGGAGGTGTGAGACCACTGCTGAAGGGAGGGTGGCCTGGGGGCGAGGAAAGTAAGTATACTATATGTATCGTGGTGAGTGTCGCTGGGAACGACTCGCTGGGAGAACCGAGAAAAAGTGGAGATGTCAGTTAAAGGAATGCCTGAAGAGAGGATGGGAGTTGGCAGAGGCGATGAAGAAATGTGCATAATAGGAGTGAAAGGCTGGTTTTGTGAGGGGGTATGGTTGTGGGCCAAGGGATAAGCCTTACATTGACGAGATTCCATAGTGAGGGTCAATCGCAGTCCCGTGAAGTCCTATGGTCGATTTTTCTTACTGCGACGAGTTCTCACTTAAGAGTAGAAAGGGGGCCGGTAAGGCTGGGCTTTCTTTTTTGCGTCATATTCCTACTATTCTGTTTCCGAGCATGGACTCACCCTTAATCCCAGTGCATGTGACTCACCTTATCCCCAGTCCGGGGAAAGAAGGTGGATGATATTTTTTTTACAGGGACCTCCACAGCACAAAAATGCGGCTATTCCGTGTTAGTAGACTAACGACAGGGGAAATCCCTAACGGAACGAAATAGGAACAAAGCTGAGACGGTTAGATCTTATACAAGATGTTCAGTTCAGTTCCAACAGGAAGGCAAAAACGCGATCGCTTCGAAAGTAAGATGATTCGGATAAGATGTGCTGAAGAGATATAGTAAGAACGTCAAGGTAAGAACTTGTTCTAAGGGTTAGAGCCACGCAAATCCACAAAGAGATGACGACTGTGACGGAGGACAATTGGAGGAGCAAAATGGACAGGTCGGGGGAACCTACGACATAAGAAATCCATGGGTGAGCAACCGAACCAGGACCACCTCCAGGAGGCGGCAACTCCTACTAGATGAAGACCACCCGCTTGGCTTCCCCATCGGCCCGTTCGTTCCCAGGAACACCCACATGGGAGGGAACCCAACAAAACCCAATGGTGTGGTTCCGCGAAAGGTAACAAGCAGAGGGACTTCTGAATGGCAGAGACCAAAAGGGTTTCGGGTCGATCGGCCAAGCAACGCGCTGGAGAGCTCTTCGAGAATCGGAAAAGATGGTATAGTTACCCCTACGGGGTGATGGTACTGATTTCTGTTCCCGCCATGGACACCGCTATCAGTTCTGCTTAAAAAAAACAGAGAAATAAGGCGGGTGGAAGGGTGAGGGAACAGTTGGGTCTGGAAAGACGAGCAGCTGAACCCCCACCCCTCGCCTCCGGTCTTGGAAGCATCGTGTATAAAGCGCTAGTAGAGTCGCTATGGGACTGCCGGCTTAGGACAGAAAAGGAATCCGTCAACTGCCACCGAGGGTTGCCTCCGACTTGGTCAAAGACTGGATCCCGTTGCAGAGAGCGGGAGGCGGATATAACCCATTTTGAATTGGAGAGATGTAAAATCATTGTGCATGACCGCTCGGCTGAGGAATGTCGACGCGGAAAGCGAAGATGAAAGTAACAACCACAGCAAATGGGCCAATAAGAAGGGTTGTACGTGAGCGCCGTATTAGAGGTGTCAAGGCCGATGAGTAGGAACTTGAATACGGATGAACAGTGAGCACTGAGGCTGCCCTCCGGCAGGGAATAGGAGCCATGCCACCCCGGCCTGCCACCCCAGCTTTCCCTCCGGAGAGGAACGGAATGCTCCGTGGCAATCTCCAGACCGTTCGGTCTGAATTATGGGGTCCAACAGAAGACGGATGGTAGAACTGGAAGGTCTGCCCATATATGGCACAACCATAGTCTAGTGTTAAGCCCGCACCAGCGTTATAGGGAAGTGAGCATGGTTTTTTTAGCACCGCACCCCAAGTTCTTGTGGAAGCGGTACATTTAAGAGAGTCCAAGGAACTCGGAAATTAGCTT